>JBBPBX010062993.1:9665-20661 GCA_038048925.1 Garcialebias charrua
TATATATATAATTTGTATATTTTCACATTATTATTATTATTTATGTTGCTAAAGCAGATGTAATTAAGTACAACTGGTTTCCACTGACATGTTAACTATTATCACACCAAAAAAAAGTGTATTATGTAAAGAAACAAAAAAATGATCTTCAAAACAACAAACCTCTGTCTTCAGTAGCAGCACATTTTTTTTTGTTATTCATACAAACAGTATCTACACTGAATTAACTAACCTGCCATTTATTCTTTCTAGGCAGGAGAAAGAGGAAGGTGCAAGACCAGTCTCTTGCTTCATCACAGAGGGAAAGAGAGGAACAGTAAAGACAGCTGGACAAGCATTTGCACCGTCTTTGTAAAGAAGCCTGAAAGGCAAGGAAGGAAGAAGCAGCTGCTCAAGCCCAGGAGGTCTAATGCCTGGTACCCACTGCCCCGATTTCGGACGGCTGAAGCGGCCGGTTTACATTCAAAGTCTATGAGGAGACGCGTGGAGTCACGGCGACCACGGAAGCGGCGCGATTCGAGTGATCGAAGCGGCGCGGCGGCAGCCCAAGTTCCCTTCGCGGGCACGCGCGCGTCCAAAGCAACCTAGCCGTCGAGCCGCCGACGTCCCAAATGTTGATCTCTGGAGGCTCGACGCATCCGGCAAACAGTCGGGAGAGCCTCTGCTATCTGATTACACAACCACAACGGGACTTTTTTTGGACTTTTTAAACTTACCGGATCGACCCTCCATGAATTGGAACCAAACTCCGGTAAGAAACGTGGCATTTTTACAGTTGCTGCTGACAGGCTGCTGTTCTCTCCAGTGTAGATCACCCCAAACATAAAAAAAAAACGTTTTAATCTCATCAAAGACCGTCCGAGGTGCAGTTAACACAACAACTGAACCCGGAAGACGAGCTAAACCCCTCCTCTCTGCTACCCCCTAGTGTACGTCATCAGACGGTCTTCAGTGGTTTGGTGGGACCCTGACAAGCGGCCAAAAGTGGATGGCAGGCGCGTTTTGAGTTGTGCAGTGGGGACCAGGCATAACTTCGGTTCCAGGAGGCAGCAGCTAACACAGCGGTGAGGCAGCAGGAAGCTGTCCTAATAAGGGAGGCAATTGCACAATGCAGCATTTAGTCAAGTCTTCCTTGGGGTATTGGAAGATCTGGCACATGCTATGATGCAAAGACACGTGTATTATATTTTTTAATAGATGGATAGATAGATAGATAGATGGATAGATACTGTAGATGGATAGAGGAATAGTATTTAGAAGAGTTTTCTTTTTTCAAATATGTGCTCTTTTCTACTTGTTGTTTTACAATAAAATGTTTTATTTCTTATGTTGTGTTCTTGAATCTTAAAATTTCTAATCATAATTTACAATGTTAAGTGAGTATAGTGTATGTTCTAATCCATACTTGAATTTAGGCAATTTTTTTAAATTTGCATATGACCTTGAATGAATTATAAGATTGCTTACCAGAATTTGCTCACTTGTTACTAAATTATATATTTTTTTAGTTTCTGGATGAATTCATCAGAAAAATATTCCTTGATATTTTTAGAGGTACAGTATTGACCTCTTCTGACTTCATCTGGTAACTAAAACAATTTATAATTGCAATTTTGCAAGATTTTATTTTTAATATGCTTAGCGATTAAAAATACACAACAGTGTGCTTTTTATGTTATATATATATATATATATATATATATATATATATATATATATATATATATATATATATATATATATATATATATATATATATATATATATATATATATATATATATATATATATATATATATATATATTATATATATATATATATATATATATATATATATATATATATATATATATATATATATATATATATATATATATATATATATATATATATATATATATATATATATATATATATATATATATATATATATACATATATATATATATATATATATATATATATATATATAATATATTATATATATATATATATATATATATATATATATATATATATATATATATATATATATATAAAAAAAATCTAAATTTTTGTAAAATCTTAAGATTTAAGGACAATTTTAAACAGAAAATTGTCCAAATCTTCTGCAGACTGTGAAAACTTTCAGTGATTACAGGATATGTTTTGCAATTTTAACATTAACTTGTGCATATCTGTTCAAAACAAAAGACAAAAAAACTATTGTAAAAATCTATACTGAAATGGAAAATAAAACTCGTTTAAAGCAGAAAGGGGAAGCAAAAATTTGAAGGATTTTAGGATTAGGTTTACATGTTACTGCTCACAAAGTACTCAATTAGAGCATCCCTGACATCTCTCCCTTCATTAACATTCTGTTGCACAACTGCCCGAGGTGGCTGTGCAGCTGTGTCAGGTTCAACATGTAATGTATCATATGTCTCTCCGTTACTTTCACAGAGGTTATAATAATAATAATAATGCCCTTTTTTGGCATCTGTGTATGTTTCCCATACACAGACGAAATTCATCTCTGCATTTAACCCAACCACCACCAGGTGGTGCAGTGAGCAGCCATAGAAAGCGCCCGGGGAGCTAGAGAATTAGGTGTGCACTCATAGACACCCCAAGGTGTGTAGTGGCTGGGGCGCGAACCCGCGTCCTTTGGGTCCCAATTTGGAAGCCCTGCCACTAAACCATGTAGAGCACAGCAGGTAAGCACCATGGATTCACAAGTTGGACATCACAGTCATTCCTTTTTAAGAAGGCAACAAATATTGTGTATATNATATATATATATATATATATATATACATATATATATATATATATATATATATATATATATATATATATATATATATAATATATATATATATATATATATATATATATATATATATACAGGTATTCCCCGATTTACGAGCGAGATCCGTCACAAGGAGGCGCTCGTAAACCGGAAATCTCGTAATTTGGAACGGCCGCCATTTCTCTCGTAAACCCGGAAGTCCGCTCGTAAATTTCGCCAGCGCACCTAAAAACACTCTATTTTCATCTAAAAACTACTTTTGAGTGCATAAAAATGATCGGAAACGTGTGTTTATATGCTTAACTTGCTAACTGTAGTGAAAAAACACATGAAAACTCAGTATTTTTTTCGTTTTTTCCAAAAATTCAACCCGGAAGTCCGCTCGTAAATTTCGCCAGCGCACCTAAAAACACTCTATTTTCATCTAAAAACTACTTTTGAGTGCATAAAAATGATCGGAAACGTGTGTTTATATGCTTAACTTGCTAACTGTAGTGAAAAAACACATGAAAACTCAGTATTTTTTTCGTTTTTTCCAAAAATTCGCAGCTCGTAAGTCTGGAACCTCGCAGATCAGAGCGCTCGTAATTCGGGGACTACCTGTATATATATATACATATATATATATATATATTTTTTTTTTTATTTTTTATTAAATTTATTCATTTTACATCAATAAAAAACGTTTAAACATACAGTGTACAATATAAAAGACATAAAATGAAAGGAGGCAGAGAGAAGAAATAATCTTATATTCCCTTCAGCCTACCAAAAGCATTTTCAACAACACGTGCATGACTAAATGTTTGGTTGTACAACTGCTGTTCTGCTGTAAGCCTTCCAGTGACAGATAAAGATTTTAAGAGCCAGTCTTGCAAGGGATAAGCTGCATCACCCAGTATGTAGTAGCCGGTATCTGTTGTACCAATGGTTCTGAAATGAGCTGGGAACAGGTTTCCCCAGCTGGCTAGCTCCCACAGAATTGACAGTCTGAGAGCCCTGGCATCATGCAGGCTCCCTGGCAATCCAGCAAACACATTCCAGAACTGCCCCTTTCTATCCACAATGGCTTGCAGGGTAATGGAATGCCATCCTTTTCGATTAAAACAGTCAGTGTGATAGGGCTGTGGCACGATTATTGGAATGTGGCTGCCATCGATAGTGCCTACACAGTGTGGGACCCCCCACCTGTTTTCAATGTAAAGAGACATTTCTCTGAACCGCTCCTCAGTCGGCATACAGATTTGTTCTGGCACCAACAATATTTCTGCTGCCGCACAAAACTCTTGCACGCAATGGTACACTGTAGTGATGCTGACTCCAAAAATATGTCCAATACTTCTGTATTCGGGTCCAGTTGCCAGCTTCCAAAGTGCAATAGTAACTTTCTTCTTTAAAGGGGACCACAGATGCAAAATTCACTTTTTAATGTTTTTTTTACTCAACTTTGGGTATTTACTTCATAAAAAAACAGTCCTTGTGCCAAAAAAATGCACCCAGTGGTTTATTTACTCTAAGTAGATTTATTTATTTTTGATAAATACACCTGGATTCACACTTCCTGCAGTTATTGACGTCACAAGCCGTAGCCAATCACCTCAAACCTGAGTCCAGCCCCTCACCTAGCAACCCCTGGTTAGGCTCAACCCACTTCTGTATTAAACACATGACTGTTGTTTTTCATGATTTCATCTCATCTTTTGTTTATATGTTCTTAATTTCATGTGTACAGCACTTTGTTGCAGCTGTGTTTTTTTAAATGGCTTTATAAATAAAGTATAATTGTTATTTTTATGTTTTAGTTCAATTTTTAGTGTATTTGCGATCGCTCCCAACGCGCAGCCGGCAAAAATTAAACGAGCGGACCCCCGGCGTAGGGACCAGCGGCAACGGGACCCTCTTCTGGCGGATGGAGCGGAGCTTCAACTGTACAGCCTCGCTGCTGCCCTCGCAGCAGCCTCGCAGCAGCGAGGACCTTCTCCTTACGGATTAATTTACGGGAGACACTTGGTGAACTTTGTGTTGTCTTGACTGGAACAGCGATAACTCCCAAAATCTCTGCGTGCAACGAGCGGAGCTGGCGAACACCGGAAGAGGAACAAGCTAACATTAGCTTCGGATTCGGGTGGTCTCATGCTAAAAGGAGCAGCTAATTGCGGCGCGCTCAGACGGGTTTCGGTAAGTTATCTTAAGCTAACACTAACAGTAAGTCAAATGAGTAATAAAAAAAGAGCTAATTTTAAAACAACAACACATTACAGATACTGGCTGTTACAGAGGGCGTAAACAGATCGTTGAAGGGCGTGGACTTCAAGAAACCGGTCGTTCAAAACGAAAGTTAAAAATGGCAGAATTAAAAAGGGTATAATTAATTATCTAAGAATTATTTTGTGTATTAAAATGAAATAATATTGTCAAGATAGCACACAGACATAACATAAAAATTTTAAATACCTATATGTGGTCTCCTTTAATGGGACACATTAGTGGAATTGAGTATTCTGTCTCTCCAGAGCCGGACATAGTTTGTTGCACCGGTAGATAAAAGTTTGTTCTGACATCCTGAAGTTACGCAATAATTGCACGTTTGTGAAACCTGGAACAATAACCCAAAAAAGCTAAGTCTGGTCCTCTGGACATGCAAAAAACAAAACAAAACATAGCAAAAAAACTGTAGAAACGTTTCGTTTTTTGTCCGAAATATTTCCTCAGTCTGAGAAGCTGTGTTCAGCTCAGTCTTATAAATAGCACCCTCCCACAGTGGATCAACCAGTTGGCTGATGACAGCCGAAACCAGCTGCTCACATGATCAAGGAGGACCATCAGCCTGACGATGGATCGTTAACACCCTGATGGTTGTTTGCTATTCACAGAGGGCTGAGTGATACTAGCAATAACAGCATTGTAAGTGGGGGACAGTTGAACCCGGAGGCCTCCACCTCTGTTTAATGATGGACGGTTTCTTTTCACAAAGATGGCCTCCTTTACTCCTCTCTCAAACCATTGTTCCTCTCTATCAAGGATGTGAACATCTTCATCCCTGAAAGAGTGACCGCTGGCCTGGAGATGAGTGTAGACCGCAGAGTCCTGACCTGATGATGTTGATCTTCTGTGCTGGGCCATCCTTTTGGCCAGTGGCTGTTTAGTTTCCCCGATGTAAGACTGATCACAGCCCTCCTGACACTGAACAGCATACACAATATTACTCTGTTTGTGCCGGGGGACTGGATCTTTGGGATGAACCAGTCTTTGCCGTAATGTATTTTGGGGTTTAAAAGCCACTGGGACGTTGTGTTTAGAAAATAAACGTCTCAATGTCTCTGAAACTCCCGCAACATACGGAATGACCACTGGTCTGGGTCTGGGTTCCTTCTTTTCACCTGATGGCTGGCTAGAGTCCTGTTTGGGTTTCTTCTCTGCTTTCAGGAAGGCCCAGTTAGGATATCCACATTTCTCTAGAGCCTGTTTTGTGTGTGATTTCTCCTTCTGTCTGGCTCCTGAGTTAGTGGGGACGCTGTCTGCTCTGTGGTACAGAGTCCTGATGACTCCTAACTTGTGTTCCAGAGGGTGATGGGAGTCAAACTGTAAATACTGGTCTGTGTGGGTGGGTTTGCGGTACACCTCAGTTTGCAAATTTCCTCTATCAGAAACTGAGACCTCACAGTCCAAGAAAGCCAACCTGCCATTTTTTACATCTTCTCGTGTGAACTTGATATATTTATCCACAGAGTTGATGTGATCAGTGAAATGTTGGACTTCCTGAGATTTAATTTTAACCCAGGTGTCGTCAACATACCTGAACCAATGACTTGGTGGTCTCCCTGAAAAGGATGTCAAAGCTCTCTTTTCTACCTCCTCCATGTACAGGTTGGCAACAATAGAGAAACTGGAGACCCCATAGCACACCCATGTTTTTTTTTTTTCATCAGTCTCCATAATGACATCCCTCACCTTATCCACAAAGTCCATGGTGTTCTGTATGTGGTGTTCTGAGCTGCCAACTAAAGGGATGAGTACAGATGCCAGATATTTGGAAACATTGTAAGTGACCGAGTTAATCATGCTAACAATTGGTCTTAAATCTTCAGTATGTAGCTTTTTTTATAAACATATTTCTTCACTCTGTCACTACCTCCTGACAGACTGATGTTAGCCAGGTAATCTCTGAAAAAAAAAAAAAAAAATTGTCCCCTTGCTTCTCCAGGTGGTAAATAAGCATTTCTAAAAAGAAAAGGTGACACGCCATTTTCCAGCCAATAAAAACAGAGTTTTTAATCAGCCAATAAAGCTGCGTTCCAGTTGTCCTCAACAGAGCTTCTCACGCCCCAACCCACGCCCCCACCTGTCCCAGCCCCAGCGCTGCGCACGTTCTCGTTCAAAAGATTGGAAAGCGATGCAGGACTGTTTAGTATGTGACACAAATGTATTAAATTCCCCTTCATAATCCCTGATCAGGACTTTTATTTTTTTTTTTTTTCAAAAGTCAAATAATCGCTTCATTCATCCCCCTGTACTGCTCCCTCTGCCGACTGCATTGAATGAGGAAATGCAGTTGTCATGAGTGAATTAAAGTAGGGTTCAACGTGGCTGCCCGTGGCTCTGCTGATTTCCTGGTCTTCTGGTGTGCTTGGACTAGCGCTCCATGGTTTTATTTTATTTTATTAGAAGGTTTTATTATCATATAAACACAGAATATTGCAGCGGCTCTGAGCACACAGCAGCAGGGGGCGGAGCAGAACTCAAGTTCAGCAGAAGCACGGACTTTGGCTCCCCCTCAGGTAGCAGAATGCTTTTCTGCGCTGAAAATATTTTCTAAGTCCCAGCGTGTTCCAGAAATCGCAGACACCACCTTTAAAGGTACACCTTGTGTGTGGATTTTGGGTAAACCACACAGACTTGGTGTGGCCTCCCCTGGGTACAGTCTGTGATACAGAATAATGTCAATAGCCTTGTCCTGCTTCAAAAATTTCAGGCAATCTATCAACTTCTTCTTGTAACCACTTCCTGGATCTCTTTTCAGCGGTTCATAAGTGGTTAGGTCACTAAGGAGTGAAGAGTTATCCATACCATTCTGTATGCTAACCCTATGTATTTTATAATCAAATCAAGGTATTTACAACTGTTTATCACAAATGTTTATGCAATCATGTCTTATGTGCCTTAAAATAGCTTAAACAACATTAAGACACACTTTTAGAACAGGCTCAGAGGATGATGCACTTTGCGCCTGATCTGGTCTTCATAGGCCTTAGGGGGATGGGCAGGACACAGATGACTCAAACTAAATACTGTATACAGTAATGCTGAGTACTTATAAGACACACACACTAACTAAGTGACCAATTAGTGTAACTGGACATTATTTTACATTACAGATCATTCACTAAACACATAGATTAGAGCTGTCCTGATACTTTCAAACATGCAGAACAGCAGGGCTGATTTTCAGTAGACTTCTGCACCAGCCATAAATCTACAAGGTCATAGAACTGACAAACAAGAGAAGCTCCAGGACTCTTTATCAGTGCTCTAAGCCAATCAGAGACCAGAGAAGCCCAAACTGCATCTTCATAGACCCAAACATCTCAGATATCAGCAGCATTCTTTGAAGAACCTCGCCGAGGAAAGGTCTGTCTAAAATGTTCATAATTCGCTGTGCACAAAGAATTGTTTTATTCATGCTGTACCTCTGTTAACCTGTAACCTGTGTGGCTGTCAATAAATCTTCATCATTTTTACAAGAAAGACTGGTCATTTGAACACCGCTGAAAAACCCCTTCACATAGGGACCCTCGACATCTGGCCTTGTCTCTTTTCTGTTTGGGGGTGCGCGTGGCCTGCACTTCGGCTATCTGCAGTGGAGCTCTGTGACACGACAACAGTAGGTGAGTCGACCGTGTATTACACAGAACCGACAATTTGGCCACTGTCCCAAATTCAACTGCGCACAAACGAAGTCCGGTCTCGTGATGAAGTCTGGTTCTTCAAGTTAGAGTTAATTATACGAATTTGGTTTGATCTGACGACACATGTTTCAGTTTGAACAGACGCTTGTTTGTGTGCGGGACGGTCCCCGCAGCTCGGTCTCAGACCGAGCCGCGTGCTCGTGGGTGGGGCGCGTGCTCGTGGATTTTCCTTTGTGTGTGTGTCGTCATGGGTGTTCGTGTTTCGTTCGTGTTCGTTTCCAAGTGCGCTCGTTTCAATCAAAGTGGCTAGACTCGCGGAGACGTTCTGTTGCACGTACCAGGTTAGGGGAGTTCCCGGCTTCCTGTGACGTCACTGCGTGTGTGACCGCTCCGTGCCGCCTGTTTTTGGTTGTCGAGCGTCCTGTTGCCCGGTCTGTCGCGGGACTGACCGGAAGCCACTGGGGGAGTGGACCTCCGTGAAGCGGTGTATCGTGGGAATACATCGCCGTCACGTGGTAGGAACGTCTTTCAGATGTGCCCTGCGACACACTTGCGACTCGCCGTGGTGGGATTCACACTGGAGGCGTGACCCGTTGTGGTCAGAGGGGGGAGCCCGCCTGTTCTTTGAATACGATGGTGCTGTTTGGAGTTTCTGCCATTTTTGCATGCTTCTTTTCTCGTTTCTTTTGTTTTTTCGTGTTTCATTAATGACAAAGGGGGGTATCTTTGTATATATATACGCATTTTCAGTGTTTTTAATTGTCATTAATTTTTTGTGTCAACTCAGAGAGTGTGAAGAGAGTGTGAAGTGAAGTTTTCTTTTTTTCAGTGGTGAATGGTGCTGCCATATTTTGCTTGGACGACAGGTGGTGGTGTTGTCTAACAGGGGGACAAGTCTGATCACAGTGGTTTTTCCACAGGCTTGTCCCTGTATTTTTCTGACACAGCTCATCTGTGAGTGTTTGTGGAATAAAACATTTTGGGTGAATGGGTTGCTTGAAGGCAGATATGACACACATGCAGGAACAAGAAACCATTTGTGAACTATTGCTTAGAATCCAGGCGGAAATCAGATTTTTACAAACCGTAAACACAGAGAGGTGTAACAATTTGAAGAGACTAGTATCAACAATTGTTGAGGAAGCAGACGGACCAACAGGAAATTTAGCTAATTTAGTCCTGGACAGAGTTAGACTACACAAACAACAGCTCTATGCAATTGGAACAGAACTGGCTCATTGTACAACATTTGCGGACTATCAACAGTTAATTAATAAATATGATGAACAGTTAAAACAAGTTGAAATTCATGAACAATTATTTTTAATTACGGAAAGTGTACTGTACAGGTATTAGGAACACAGAGAACAGTTCACCTTTAACAGATCAAAAGCAGTAGGTGGTGGGAAAAGAGCAGTCAAACGTTGACATCTACAAGTGGTTGAAACAAGTTGCAGGAGCTGAGATGGAGTTGAGAAATGATGTGAAGTGTGTCAGAAGACAGTAAAACGAAGGTGAGAAACAGAAGAAAGAAAACAGTAAGTTCAGACAGACAAAGGACATGTAGGGATGTTGAGAAGAAGGACAGAAGTGAAGTCACAGAAAAGACTTAGAGGTGACAGAGAAACGGCCAGGAATGTGGAATAATATGAAAAATATTCATATTGGGAAAGATGTGGATGGAGGTGAAGAAGGAGAGGGCGAAAGGTGAACAAGAAAGTGAAGAGGAAGTTGACGCAGAGGAAAGTGAAGAGGAAGTTGACGCAGAAGAGAGCAAACAGGAAGTGAGACAGAAAGGAACACAAGGAAGTTGGGACGAAGACAGGATTCAGGATGTAGAGACAGGAGGTAGGAGACGGAGAATGTAGGATCAGGCCCCAAAAGAGAGGTGGCCACAGAGGGGAGGTGTCAGTGTCAGGGGGGCGGTCAGGAAGGTGAGATAAAACATTTATCTAGAAATCAGCCACAGAGCAAAAAGCTTATTTTGGAAATTTTAAGAGATTGCCAATTCATCAATTAGACGAACATGAGAGTTCTAGAGAGATGTGAGACAGTTTTGGGTTTAGGTTCAGTTGACTTTAAATTAGATGTAATTTTTTCCCTCAAACCGTTGTGCAGACCAGATCCTGCGAGATGTGTTTTGTTGGAGACGAATGCCTAAAGAGACCGGACAGATATAGATTTTGAATTTTGGTCTAGTAATAGATTGGCGTTATTATTTAGACTATTTTCTTTTTCTTCCACAGCCTGACAGCACATAGATGGTGGAGGGGGAGCATGAGACAGGCAGACCTCTTT
>JBBPBX010062995.1:7968-20660 GCA_038048925.1 Garcialebias charrua
CCCCCCACACACACACTCACAGTGTCAATCATTCCATTTAGCAACAGACAGACATCTGACTTCTCACTCATGCAAATGATGAAGGCAGGCGACGTCTCTATCTGTTGAACTGGAAATATTTGAGTGAAACTAATAGCTGGAGGTACATCTACAACTTTTTGACCCAACCCGATTTGAGATGGATGCTGCAGCTAACAGACGTTTAAAAACATTAAAACATAAAAATGGATGAAAATCTGTCCATTTTTAAACATATTGACTTAAAGTCTTGAGTGGTAGTAGCTGACACTGACCCCCAACTCATATTCTGAACTCAAACACATGTGCAATGTCTTCGTTTCTATATTTTCCATCAACCATTTGCATTTAATCTGTCTGTTAGCAAAATATCTTAAAAACATTTTATGAAATATCAAAGTCCATGCTGTCACGATACGGTTCCGGTGGAGGACGCAGACCCAGAATGCAGGCGAACAGGACTCAGAGACACAGATGTAAAATAATAATCACTTTAATAAACAAAACAAAAAGACTGAACGGTGCAGTCACTTACAAAACGAGGAAAAACGAGTAGTGGCTCCACCAGACATCAGGGAATATGGATTTGGTATTGATTTATGACCCGGCAAGGAACAGATGAATGAGAGGGCTTTTATATACTGAGGGATAGTGAGTAAACTCAGAGCACCTTGGCAGGCGGCAGGTGACAACAGGTGAAAGTGATTAGCTATGGACAACAGGTGAAAATGATTAGCGATGAGGCAGGAACTGAGGAGTGAGCAAAAACAGCAAAAACATGACAGGCGCAGACCATGACACATGCTCAATAATCCAGGTAGAAAAATCCAACAATGTTCAGTCAGTTCCTCTGGACGGTTTCTGATGAAGTCCTTTGGATGAAGGATGAAAGAGAAAACAAAAAGAACCCGTCCACAGGACCTGACTGAACTTTGTTGGATTTTCTACCTGGATTATTGAGCATGGACTTTGATGCTTTGAACCACGTTGGCTATGGCTGCCTGAGACGATGGGGGAGAGGGCGGACCCCAGAAACCATCTTATCACCATCAAACTGGTTGGTCCACTATGTGAGTGTGCTGCTGCTTGTGGGACTGAGTTTGTTGTGGCTCCTCGGACTGAAGAAGTCCTTTGGATGAAGGACGAACCAGAGAAAACAAAAAGAAACCGTCCACAGGACCTGACTGAACTTTGTTGGACTTTATGAAATGTTCAGAAATAAATCAGTGGATGTTCATGGACAACTGAATAACTTTTGAAATATAATTGAACATTGAGCCACAGCTAGTCAACGTTAGCCAAAACAAAAATGGCTAGAACTCAATAAATGTTGTAAAAATTGAGCTACAACGTGTCATAGTAGCCGAGTCACTCTCAACACACACAGTGAGCGTGACGTGTTTCAACGCTGAACAGTCTGGCACTACGCTTTCCAGGTTGGAGCTAAATTATACAACTTAATATCTCGACGTACGACCATCTTGGTGTAAAACAGTGGGCGATATGTATTCCTTCAAGAAAGTCTTGACCTTTAATTTGATTATGGTGGAGTCCAGTTTACGCACACGGAGTCTGTATTGAGGTCAGTGAGTCATGCAGAGCAGCTGATCGAGCTGCAGACGCTGATCCAGACAGTACGGACACGTCCGGTCACACTTTAACTGGCCACAAGTACAAAATAAAACCAGTCAACAACGTTTGATAGTTAAACTCATTTAATTTCATCATTCTAAATGTGCTCAAATACATAAATCTGACAAAAAACAAGAAAAGAAAGTACAAATGCTACATTTTTATAAAACTAAGTGCATTAAAATGAGACCTAGTTAGCTTTATTTGTGTTCCAGCACAGAAAAGTTCATTTTACTAACAACACACACACGCACACACACAGATTTAATAACAATAAATACAGGATTATACATGTACAAAGAAACACATGTGCCACAGACAGATGTGAACCTCTCTCTAACAAAAAAAAAACATTTATCAAGTTTTGTTTCTTATTAAACGGATACTTGAGTCATTTTGGGGCGGGGCTTTGTGGAAAAGTTATGAACAGTGATCATCTTACCTGTTGGAGATAAGTGAACAGCTTCAGTTGAAAGAAATGGTTCAGGCTGATGAAGCTCACTTTGTGTTGCATGTTGTTTCTGTAGAAACATCATAAATGCACTGCAGGAAGTGACCCAGGCTGGACAGGAAGTGCTACAGCTAAAAGCTAGCAGGCTGTAAAAACTTGCACAGAGTTTGATGGAATAACATCAGAAACTGACAGCAGCAGAATGTTTCCACACCGACCGCAGAAAACCATTGTCTGCACCTTCCTGTCCACACGACGAGCACTTGGTGACATGTTCTGCATTCAAGATCAAAGTAAGGAATCAGGTTTTGTGTGGACTTGAATAACCGAGCTTCTGTTCTGGACCACTGAAACTTTCATCCAAAACAACATTGGAGTTATTTTCTGTCTTATGTGAATGTGAATTTGGTCACCATTAAATATTTAATGGAGCTAAAGGGTTAATAACTAAAAGGAGACTTACAGAGAATTAAAGCTACAGTTGTTTTGGTAAAAGCTTTTAATCAAACTGTATTTTGAGATGTTGGTAATCTGGATATTCTCACCACCTTGCATACGTAGTACTGGAACATGTTTGTGGACAAAGTCGTAAACAGTGAAAATAATAATATTTTAAAAAATATTGTTGGGGCCTTCAGGTGTTTTTAAACTGCTCCTGCCGTGATGTGATGAAGTATTCAAAAGTGCTCCCTCAGCAGGGGCTGCCACAGTGAGCGAACATGTATGAAACACGTGACAAGTCCTTCCTCATGCAACCTGGGCTCAAACCTGCAACCTCAGGATTACACGACTGTGGCACCAACCACCAAGCTCCCACAGCCACGTGACAAAGTTAAATGTCTTGTTTTTGCTTTTTGTTTGGTCTCACACGTTTTCAATAACCAAACACATGTCAAACACATGTAAACTGTGTCATTATAAAATGAAGTCTCCAGTTGTTATTTTCATTCATAAACATGTAAGAGCTATCCAAAACAAGCAGGCCGGCTGTGAAAAGTGATTCCTCGTTAAACCGTGAACTGGTTATCAGAGAGGCTGAGTGGTTTCACATGACGGCAGAGCTCCCATAGCAAACACAGATGGAGAGAACATGGACAGTGGTGAACCTTCCAGGTGTGCACCAACTCATTCAGGTGGTCCCAGAAGAACCAGGTCACCCTCTGAAGCTCTGCGGGCCTCACCTGCCCCAGTAAAGGTCAGAGTTCATGACTCCACGATGAGACAAAGGGCAAACGTAACCTCTGAGAGGGGTCCAGGACCAAAACCATGGCCAAGACATGAAGGACCATCTCACAATGACCAACAAACATTTTGATGATCCACAAGACTTCTGAACTGACAGAACAGTGTTACTCTCTGAACGACTGTGTGGAAAATAAACTCTGCATTTCAGAAGAAGGCCGTATTGAGTCAAGCATGGTGGTGGTAGTGTGCTGATCTGGGTCTATTTTGCTGCTCCAGGACTTAAACCAGTTGCTGTAAGTGATGGAACCATGAGTTCTGCTCCCTACCAGAACCTCTACAGAGAACGTTAGTGCACCAGTTTGAGTTCTGCAGCAGTACATTTATCTAGAGGGCAGCTAGTTTTTCACAGTCAGGTTGGTTTGGATATTCTCTCCCTAAATGTATGAATCACCATCTGAAATCTACTTTTATATATTCTCTCAGGTCATCTGTGTTGAAATGAGCACTTGTTTGATGATTGAAACACTGAAGAACACAACGTCAAGAAGAAGCAAGTGATTGTGGTGAAGAGTGTTTTACTGTATTAGCTTTAATTCTCCAAACTGATTCCTCTGACTGCAGGCTAGTGCAGGTAAGATACTGACTGCTCATACTTATTCTACACAACCCCAGCTTTGTATTCATGCTTGATGTTGCACAGAAATAGCTCCGTCAACGTACAGAGTTGTGTCTGATCTATAGGGACACACCTTCCCAGCATGCAACATGGAAGTAGTTGTTTGTTATTGGTCAGTGTTTTACCTGCAGTGGAAGGAGGACTCAGGTTTGGCCGTGCTCTGTGGAGCTCCACACACAAGGATCCTCCTGCATGGCTAACGTCTGGTTTACAAACTTCAGCATCCCTGTGAGCGAGGTCAGATCAACGTCCTCCTCCTGACCCATCGTGGTGCTCTCATGCTCCCTCCTCTCTGCTTCCTGCACTGAAGGAGCCTCCTGTTTGTCCACCATGTAGGTCAGAGGGTTAAAGGACAGGTCAGAGAGCGTTGTGGTCTCTGTGGAGCTGAGGCCCTGCCAGCTGTGGTCCACTGTCTCTGGGAACAAAGAAATGGAAGGTGAAGAAGACGTCCATGGCCTGATGTTGAACACCTCCCTCAGTGTGGCTTTCAGGCTGGAAGGGAGGTCCAAGGAGGAGTTGATGCTGCTCTGGAGACAGTCACAGGCTGGGGGGTCCTCAGACCGCTGGAGGGCTGAGCTGGGCTGAGGACACGGGTGAGCAGCGTGATCAGGAGGGCCAGGACCAGGCTGGAGCTGTTTGGGAGGTGAGGGGGGTGAGGGTCTGGGTTCTAAGGGCTCAGTAAACGTGTGCAGGGCAGGAAGTGAAAGTGTCTGATTGAACAGATGATGTTGTTCAGCAGCTCCCCCCAGACTGAAAACCTTGTCCTGGAGACGGGTCACATCAGGCTCCTGTCACAAGATGACAACTTTGATTAATGAAGCGGACGACAGGCTGCTGCTCACAGGTTCAACAATCAGTAATACATTCACCTATCCAGATGTGTTTCAGTAATACATTCACCTATCCAGATGTGTTTCAGTAATACATTCACCTATCCAGATGTGTTTCAGTAATACATTCACCTATCCAGATGTGTTTCAGTAATACATTCACCTATCCAGATGTGTTTCAGTAATACATTCACCTATCCAGATGTGTTTCAGTAATACATTCACCTATCCAGATGTGTTTCGGTAATACATTCACCTATCCAGATGTGTTTCAGTAATACATTCACCTATCCAGATGTGTTTCAGTAATACATTCACCTATCCAGATGTGTTTCAGTAATACATTCACCTATCCAGATGTGTTTCGGTAATACATTCACCTATCCAGATGTGTTTCAGTAATACATTCACCTATCCAGATGTGTTTCGGTAATACATTCACCTATCCAGATGTGTTTCAGTAATACATTCACCTATCCAGATGTGTTTCAGTAATACATTCACCTATCCAGATGTGTTTCAGTAATACATTCACCTATCCAGATGTGTTTCAGTAATACATTCACCTATCCAGATGTGTTTCAGTAATACATTCACCTATCCAGATGTGTTTCGGTAATACATTCACCTATCCAGATGTGTTTCAGTAATACATTCACCTATCCAGATGTGTTTCAGTAATACATTCACCTATCCAGATGTGTTTCAGTAATACATTCACCTATCCAGATGTGTTTCAGTAATACATTCACCTATCCAGATGTGTTTCAGTAATACATTCACCTATCCAGATGTGTTTCAGTAATACATTCACCTATCCAGATGTGTTTCAGTAATACATTCACCTATCCAGATGTGTTTCAGTAATACATTCACCTATCCAGATGTGTTTCAGTAATACATTCACCTATCCAGATGTGTTTCAGTAATACATTCACCTATCCAGATGTGTTTCAGTAATACATTCACCTATCCAGATGTGTTTCAGTAATACATTCACCTATCCAGATGTGTTTCAGTAATACATTCACCTATCCAGATGTGTTTCAGTAATACATTCACCTATCCAGATGTGTTTCAGTAATACATTCACCTATCCAGATGTGTTTCAGTAATACATTCACCTATCCAGATGTGTTTCAGTAATACATTCACCTATCCAGATGTGTTTCAGTAATACATTCACCTATCCAGATGTGTTTCAGTAATACATTCACCTATCCAGATGTGTTTCAGTAATACATTCACCTATCCAGATGTGTTTCAATAATACATTCACCTATCCAGATGTATATTCAATAATACATTCAACCTATCCAGAAGTGTTTCAGTAATACATTCACCTATCCAGATGTGTTTCAATAATACATTCACCTATCCAGATGTGTTTCAGTAATACATTCACCTATCCAGATGTGTTTCAGTAATACATTCACCTATCCAGATGTGTTTCAGTAATACATTC
Organism: Garcialebias charrua; assembly: GCA_038048925.1. NCBI lineage: Eukaryota > Metazoa > Chordata > Actinopteri > Cyprinodontiformes > Rivulidae > Garcialebias > Garcialebias charrua. The sequence goes on from JBBPBX010062995.1 coordinate 14,226, forward strand.
ACCTATCCAGATGTGTTTCAGTAATACATTCACCTATCCAGATGTGTTTCAGTAATACATTCACCTATCCAGATGTGTTTCAGTAATACATTCACCTATCCAGATGTGTTTCAGTAATACATTCACCTATCCAGATGTGTTTCAGTAATACATTCACCTATCCAGATGTGTTTCAGTAATACATTCACCTATCCAGATGTGTTTCAGTAATACATTCACCTATCCAGATGTGTTTCAGTAATACATTCACCTATCCAGATGTGTTTCAGTAATACATTCACCTATCCAGATGTGTTTCAGTAATACATTCACCTATCCAGATGTGTTTCAGTAATACATTCACCTATCCAGATGTGTTTCAGTAATACATTCACCTATCCAGATGTGTTTCAGTAATACATTCACCTATCCAGATGTGTTTCAGTAATACATTCACCTATCCAGATGTGTTTCAGTAATACATTCACCTATCCAGATGTGTTTCAGTAATACATTCACCTATCCAGATGTGTTTCAGTAATACATTCACCTATCCAGATGTGTTTCAGTAATACATTCACCTATCCAGATGTGTTTCAGTAATACATTCACCTATCCAGATGTGTTTCAGTAATACATTCACCTATCCAGATGTGTTTCAGTAATACATTCACCTATCCAGATGTGTTTCAGTAATACATTCACCTATCCAGATGTGTTTCAGTAATACATTCACCTATCCAGATGTGTTTCAGTAATACATTCACCTATCCAGATGTGTTTCAGTAATACATTCACCTATCCAGATGTGTTTCAGTAATACATTCACCTATCCAGATGTGTTTCAGTAATACATTCACCTATCCAGATGTGTTTCAGTAATACATTCACCTATCCAGATGTGTTTCAGTAATACATTCACCTATCCAGATGTGTTTCAGTAATACATTCACCTATCCAGATGTGTTTCAGTAATACATTCACCTATCCAGATGTGTTTCAGTAATACATTCACCTATCCAGATGTGTTTCAGTAATACATTCACCTATCCAGATGTGTTTCAGTAATACATTCACCTATCCAGATGTGTTTCAGTAATACATTCACCTATCCAGATGTGTTTCAGTAATACATTCACCTATCCAGATGTGTTTCAGTAATACATTCACCTATCCAGATGTGTTTCAGTAATACATTCACCTATCCAGATGTGTTTCAGTAATACATTCACCTATCCAGATGTGTTTCAGTAATACATTCACCTATCCAGATGTGTTTCAGTAATACATTCACCTATCCAGATGTGTTTCAGTAATACATTCACCTATCCAGATGTGTTTCAGTAATACATTCACCTATCCAGATGTGTTTCAGTAATACATTCACCTATCCAGATGTGTTTCAGTAATACATTCACCTATCCAGATGTGTTTCAGTAATACATTCACCTATCCAGATGTGTTTCAGTAATACATTCACCTATCCAGATGTGTTTCAGTAATACATTCACCTATCCAGATGTGTTTCAGTAATACATTCACCTATCCAGATGTGTTTCAGTAATACATTCACCTATCCAGATGTGTTTCAGTAATACATTCACCTATCCAGATGTGTTTCAGTAATACATTCACCTATCCAGATGTGTTTCAGTAATACATTCACCTATCCAGATGTGTTTCAGTAATACATTCACCTATCCAGATGTGTTTCAGTAATACATTCACCTATCCAGATGTGTTTCAGTAATACATTCACCTATCCAGATGTGTTTCAGTAATACATTCACCTATCCAGATGTGTTTCAATAATACATTCACCTATCCAGATGTGTTTCAATAATACATTCACCTATCCAGATGTGTTTCAGTAATACATTCACCTATCCAGATGTGTTTCAATAATACATTCACCTATCCAGATGTGTTTCAGTAATACATTCACCTATCCAGATGTGTTTCAATAATACATTCACCTATCCAGATGTGTTTCAGTAATACATTCACCTATCCAGATGTGTTTCAATAATACATTCACCTATCCAGATGTGTTTCAGTAATGCATTCACCTATCCAGATGTGTTTCAGTAATACATTCACCTATCCAGATGTGTTTCAATAATACATTCACCTATCCAGATGTGTTTCAGTAATACATTCACCTATCCAGATGTGTTTCAGTAATACATTCACCTATCCAGATGTGTTTCAGTAATACATTCACCTATCCAGATGTGTTTCAATAATACATTCACCTATCCAGATGTGTTTCAGTAATACATTCACCTATCCAGATGTGTTTCAATAATACATTCACCTATCCAGATGTGTTTCAGTAATACATTCACCTATCCAGATGTGTTTCAGTAATACATTCACCTATCCAGATGTGTTTCAATAATACATTCACCTATCCAGATGTGTTTCAGTAATACATTCACCTATCCAGATGTGTTTCAGTAATACATTCACCTATCCAGATGTGTTTCAGTAATACATTCACCTATCCAGATGTGTTTCAGTAATACATTCACCTATCCAGATGTGTTTCAGTAATACATTCACCTATCCAGATGTGTTTCAGTAATACATTCACCTATCCAGATGTGTTTCAGTAATACATTCACCTATCCAGATGTGTTTCAGTAATACATTCACCTATCCAGATGTGTTTCAATAATACATTCACCTATCCAGATGTGTTTCAATAATACATTCACCTATCCAGATGTGTTTCAATAATACATTCACCTATCCAGATGTGTTTCAGTAATACATTCACCTATCCAGATGTGTTTCAATAATACATTCACCTATCCAGATGTGTTTCAGTAATACATTCACCTATCCAGATGTGTTTCAATAATACATTCACCTATCCAGATGTGTTTCAGTAATACATTCACCTATCCAGATGTGTTTCAATAATACATTCACCTATCCAGATGTGTTTCAGTAATACATTCACCTATCCAGATGTGTTTCAGTAATACATTCACCTATCCAGATGTGTTTCAGTAATACATTCACCTATCCAGATGTGTTTCAGTAATACATTCACCTATCCAGATGTGTTTCAGTAATACATTCACCTATCCAGATGTGTTTCAGTAATACATTCACCTATCCAGATGTGTTTCAGTAATACATTCACCTATCCAGATGTGTTTCAGTAATACATTCACCTATCCAGATGTGTTTCAGTAATACATTCACCTATCCAGATGTGTTTCAGTAATACATTCACCTATCCAGATGTGTTTCAGTAATACATTCACCTATCCAGATGTGTTTCAGTAATACATTCACCTATCCAGATGTGTTCAGTAATACATCCACCTATCCAGATGTGTTTCAGTAATACATTCACCTATCCAGATGTGTTTCAGTTAGGGGTGTAACGGTACGCTAAAATCACATTTCGGTTCGGTTCAATTACAAGGAGGGCTCGGTTCGGTTTATTTTCGGTTTATTTTCGGTACAAAAAAAAAAGACAAAATAAAGACTTACAAAATGTTTATTTTGAAAATATGCCAAAAATATGTTTGTATTGTATTGTAGTAATAAATAAAAGTGACCCATTTGGATGATATTTTAAATAAACAGCACTCTACAATAAATAAATTATATTAAAAATAATAAAAATCTTAATGAATACAATAACAGTCAGAACCAGAACAATAAGCAGCAACAGACTGTTTACAATCTTAACTAATAAAGTTTTTGTCCAGTAGCACCAGTGTGGCTGTATTTGTCCTCATTACTCACAACCTCTTCTTGGTGGGACTGGTCCTGGAACAGTTCCAGAGTTCAATTCAGTCATCACACACTTCTTAGCTGCAGCAGGTGATCTCTGGTGGATTTCCCTGAAGTGGAAGGAGAGCAGCTACCTCTGTAACTGGAAATACTGGAAATAAAACACAGAGGTAAAAAAATAAGTTAATAAGATTATAATTTTAAATAATAATAAATTATAAATAATAATTATAATAAAATAACAATACCTCTTGAACGGTTGAATATCTCACTCATCATCAGGGCAGGGTTTAAATCAGCTCCAGGACTTGTTGACCATCAGTTTTAGTTTTTTCATAAAGAGCTGAACTTTTTGACTTAAGTGTTGACGTGATGGATGTCTCATAGCAAGGATCAACTGTGCATTAAAAACTTTCAGACTTAGATTCAGAGCTTTAAAAACTCATACAGTTTGTGTTATTGATCTGGACCCATCTAAATTACCTGATGAAGTTGTTTAAATGCAGCTGTGTTGTTAGCGCACTTTGTAGAAGTTGTTTAAATGCAGCTGTGTGGTTAGCGTACTTTGTAACAGCTCGTTCACGTTCTGATGACGTAGTTTCCAGCGCGTTCACGTTAGACGTGTTGCTGCTGCAGATCCAGTCTTCATGAAAAAACGTCCACACACACAGCTTTGTGCGCTCGTCTTTTAACAAGAAAACCATAACGTTAACAAACAGGAAACCGCAGCGAGAAGCTAACGGCTAATGCTGCGCGTGCTGCGAGATAATAGCTCCGTGCTGAAACGCGCCCAGGAAATTTTGTTCCGCGGCGCACATATTAACATTCAATGAGTGAAAAAATAACCGTTTCGGTACAGCACGTTCGGTTCGGTCCACCTCCGTACCTTTTCGGTTCGGTACACCAACTACAACCGTTACATGCCTAGTTTCAGTAATACATTCACCTATCCAGATGTGTTTCAATAATACATTCACCTATCCAGATGTGTTTCAGTAATACATTCACCTATCCAGATGTGTTTCAGTAATACATTCACCTATCCAGATGTGTTTCAGTAATACATTCACCTATCCAGATGTGTTTCAGTAATACATTCACCTATCCAGATGTGTTTCAGTAATACATTCACCTATCCAGATGTGTTTCAGTAATACATTCACCTATCCAGATGTGTTTCAGTAATACATTCACCTATCCAGATGTGTTTCAGTAATACATTCACCTATCCAGATGTGTTTCAGTAATACATTCACCTATCCAGATGTGTTTCAGTAATACATTCACCTATCCAGATGTGTTTCAATAATACATTCACCTATCCAGATGTGTTTCAGTAATACATTCACCTATCCAGATGTGTTTCAGTAATACATTCACCTATCCAGATGTGTTTCAGTAATACATTCACCTATCCAGATGTGTTTCAGTAATACATTCACCTATCCAGATGTGTTTCAGTAATACATTCACCTATCCAGATGTGTTTCAGTAATACATTCACCTATCCAGATGTGTTTCAGTAATACATTCACCTATCCAGATGTGTTTCAATAATACATTCACCTATCCAGATGTGTTTCAATAATACATTCACCTATCCAGATGTGTTTCAATAATACATTCACCTATCCAGATGTGTTTCAATAATACATTCACCTATCCAGATGTGTTTCAGTAATACATTCACCTATCCAGATGTGTTTCAATAATACATTCACCTATCCAGATGTGTTTCAGTAATACATTCACCTATCCAGATGTGTTTCAATAATACATTCACCTATCCAGATGTGTTTCAGTAATACATTCACCTATCCAGATGTGTTTCAATAATACATTCACCTATCCAGATGTGTTTCAGTAATACATTCACCTATCCAGATGTGTTTCAGTAATACATTCACCTATCCAGATGTGTTTCAATAATACATTCACCTATCCAGATGTGTTTCAGTAATACATTCACCTATCCAGATGTGTTTCAGTAATACATTCACCTATCCAGATGTGTTTCAGTAATACATTCACCTATCCAGATGTGTTTCAATAATACATTCACCTATCCAGATGTGTTTCAGTAATACATTCACCTATCCAGATGTGTTTCAGTAATACATTCACCTATCCAGATGTGTTTCAGTAATACATTCACCTATCCAGATGTGTTTCAGTAATACATTCACCTATCCAGATGTGTTTCAATAATACATTCACCTATCCAGATGTGTTTCAGTAATACATTCACCTATCCAGATGTGTTTCAGTAATACATTCACCTATCCAGATGTGTTTCAGTAATACATTCACCTATCCAGATGTGTTTCAGTAATACATTCACCTATCCAGATGTGTTTCAATAATACATTCACCTATCCAGATGTGTTTCAGTAATACATTCACCTATCCAGATGTGTTTCAGTAATACATTCACCTATCCAGATGTGTTTCAGTAATACATTCACCTATCCAGATGTGTTTCAGTAATACATTCACCTATCCAGATGTGTTTCAGTAATACATTCACCTATCCAGATGTGTTTCAGTAATACATTCACCTATCCAGATGTGTTTCAGTAATACATTCACCTATCCAGATGTGTTTCAGTAATACATTCACCTATCCAGATGTGTTTCAGTAATACATTCACCTATCCAGATGTGTTTCAGTAATACATTCACCTATCCAGATGTGTTTCA
>JBBPBX010062997.1:0-20660 GCA_038048925.1 Garcialebias charrua
CCCTCAGGAATAAATGAGATTAAGATGTTTATGCTGCATAGTCAAGTCATCTTTATTTATATAGCACAGTTTATACACTCTGAAGACTCTGAAGCTGCAACATTTTATTGAACTCACAACACAGATTTATAAATATATTTAGTAATATTTTAAAATGTATTAACCTGTTAAATGTCGCCAAACAGGAGGCTAAAAACACCAGAATAAATGTACCCAAATTAAATTAAATGCTATTTTTGAACACGTTGGAGTAAATTCAAAAGGTTGATCTCTCTGTAAAGGTGACACTGATTTATTTATTTTTTACCATAAATAATGTAACTATAACTAGTACGTAGTATTGAAGCTGAAACACACAAAAATCCTAATTTTGTTCTCATCTGAATTGTATTCATTATTTAGTTACGTTTATGCATACGGAGGGATAGTGGGTATATTGGTAGAAGGATGTTAGAAATGCAGCTGCCAGGAAAAAGACAAAGAGGAGATATATGGATGCAGTTAGAGAGGACATGGAGGTACAGTAGTTGGAGAGAGGACAGAGTGAGGTGGAGGAGGATGACTCGCTGTGGCGACCACTGAAGAGGAAATGCCGAAAGAAGAAGTTATGTTTATGCATATGGAGGGAAGAAGTTATGGACTTATGTGAGTCTGCAACATCAAGTCTTACCTATTACCAGTTCAAATTTGTTAACAATAGCAACAAATGTTATTATTCTGGACAAATTTTGTATGTATGTCCATGCATATTTCAAAGTGTCAGAATGGCGTCCAACATTTCCACAAAATAGGACACCAACATAATTAATTTTCAACTCAATTCAGTGGGCGGCCGTGGCACAGTGGTAATGGCAGTCGACCCCCGATCGGAAGGTTGGAGGTTCGAATCCCGCGTCCGCTCACCATGTGTCGTTGTGTCCCTGGGCAAGACACTTAACCCCGAGTTGCTCCCGGTAGGTCTGGATGGCGCCTTGCAAGGCAGGCTACCACTACCGGTGTATGAATGTGTGTATGAATGGGTGGATGGCTGGTATTGTAAAGCGCTTTGGGGCTCCTCACAGGGGGCTGGAAAGCGCTATATAAATAAGCTCCATTTACCATTTACCATTTATTTATATAACGCCAAGTCACAGCAGAAGTCATCTCAGGGCACTGAAGAAAGCCACTTAGTAAAGTTATGTATCTAAGGAAGGAAGGATGTCAGCAGATTGTGTTCAATCTTTAGTTTGTCTCCCATCCTGAGCAAGCACAAAGGCAACAGTGGAAAGGAAAAACTCCCTTTTAACAGGAAGAAACCTCCAACAGAGCCAGGATCAGGATGAGCGGCCATCTGCTTCGACCAGCTGGGGTTTCAGAGGACAGGAAGGAGAGACAATGAACACAGCATGGCAGGTACAGGTGTACCTTATAGGAAGAAAGACAAAAAAAACATGATATGGATAGAAGTACTTTGTAGATACAAATATAAAACAGGTAGAGCAGAGTAAGTAAAGACAGTAGCAGAGTGAGGAAATATGGTCAGTTTGTCCAGCAGTCTAAACTTATAGCAGCATAACTAAGGGATACCTCAGGAAACCCAAGCCAACCCTAACTATAGGATTTATCAAAACGCTAAGACTTGAACCCAGTCAAAACTGGACAATGTGTCAGCCTCACTGACAGACACTGGAAGTTTTTTTCCACAAGAGAGGAGCCTTATAACTGAAAGATCTTCCTCCCGTTCTGCTTTTGAAACTCTAGGAACCACAAGTAAACCTGCAGTCTGAGAGCTAAGTGCTCTGTTAGAAAAATATGGAATAATAAGTCCTGTAATGTAAGATCATAAGACTGTAACTCCTGAATGCTTCAACATACAGTCATCAGAGAGGGCTCTAATGAAAGGTAAGAACTACAGGAATCATGTTCTGTGTCCAGATTTACTGTCAGCATGATTATACAGTTAATAGGAGTAAACAGTAAGGATACACACAGCAATAAGCACGTAAACACACACGTCACCTTCCCCAGCACCACACGCAGCTGAAAACAACAAAAAGCATCATTCCCTTACTTTCTTTAAAAGTACTGTATTTACATGTAAACAACATATAAACAAACAGCAGTTTCTAAGCAGTAGAATATGTTCTGCTGTATGAGCCAGCTCTTAATCCATGTTTGTTAAACAATCTGTTTATTTCCTCATGTCTCGCTGATCTGTTTCCTTCTCTGCAGCGTTGTTGGACCTTCTGTCACCTTCAGGATCAGACCAAACTCCAAAAACCTGACGGCCTCCAACGCCGCAGACAGAGCAGGTACCACAGCTTCACTCAGACCAAAGCCCAGTGGGGAACGCTCAGGGTCTTCAACGCTTTCAGAGAAAGCCCAAGAATTTTTGTTTAATACTTATTTTATATCAAATAAATATGTTCAATGTAGTTTTTCTGTTCTTTTTCCCTCTTTTTTTTCTGTAAACTAATTTGCAGTTAGGAAAAAAAAAATTATTCATGAAATTATAGTCATCCAATCACATTACTTTCCATTTTTGTATCCGGGTAGAAAAAAAGGAGGTTTCATTGGTTAGGACTTCACCGTCCGTAGAGAAGGCCGAACACAGTCAGAGTCTCTCCAGGATAAATTTGTTTCATAGCTGACAGGAAAATTTACCAATTACTGTATAATGCTAATATAAAGTGTGTGGGACCAAAACGGGTAGATGGCGCCCGTGTACATGGCTTGCAATCCACCTCTGCTGACGGTGTTCGGATTTTTTGTGTTTTGTTCATTTTTCATCTGGGACATAAACACGCTACTGGTGTATGATCGACAACAGCTCCTGGATCTGCGTTTTTCTACAGCTGATGTCGCTTATTTGGGCCAGTATGAGCAGACCTTTGGACCCCCACCCCCCCTCTTTCCCCGTTGCTGGCAGACCTGCCTGTTTACCTCCGCTGCGCTCCTCACCTGCCTGCCCGGAGATATCGCTACAGACGACAGGGAAAATAAGCTGGTCGACTGGTGAAGCTGAAAGCCCTGTGTGCTGCATCTTCCTCTCCAGCTGATGGCCATGATTTCCATCGCCAGCTTCCCGCATGCCCGGACCAGGTAGCAGCTCACTGCTGGTCCCGGACGAGTTGTTACTGAAAATCTGCGGCCGCTGGTGCGCGCTCACTCCACCACTGCTCGAACCACCTCGGATAATATCAGGATGTGTGATCAACGCAAGATCTGTCACCAACAAAACTTTCATCCTCAGGGATTACTTTCAAGAGCACGATTTGGACTTTTTCTGTATCACAGAGACTTGGATGTCGCCGGGAGAGTTCAGCGTCTTGACGGAATTATTACCACCGAACTGTCTGTATTTTAACAACCCACGGCCATCAGGTCATCATTGTGGTGGATTATTAACAGTATTCAAATCATCTTTTGACTGTAAACAACTGCCCATCCCTGTTTCCTGCTCCAGTTTTGAACTGACTGTCTTTGAACTCGGCCATTCGCCTGCGACTTTATGTGCACTCCTCTACCGCCCACCTTGGTCTAAGGATTTCATCAATGAATTTTCTGATTTCTTGGCTGAAATCACACCAAAATATGATCGTGTAGTCATTTTTGGGGATTTTAATTTGCATGTGTGCTGTCATGACAAGGCCATGGTTAAGGACTTTTTAGATTTATTGGACTCATTTAATCTAAATCAACATGTAAACGGTCCCACCCAAGAGCGCAGACCTGGACCTTGTTTTAACTCGGGATGTGACTGTTACCAGTACTAATCTTGAAATTGGTGACAATGGTGTTTTCAGACCACATGCCAGTCCGGTTTGAGTTCACCCTTCCCCATCTAACTCCTAAGCCGTGTATTTCTGCACGTTGCAGCCGGGCCATTAACCATTTCACTGCCGCACGTTTCACAGATGTTTACAACTCTGAAATGATAATTCAGCCCCCGGTGTTTCTCTCATCCACTGAGGAGCTGACATCCCAGTTCAACTCTGTCTGTTTAAAGGCTCTGGATCATGTTGCTCCTGTTAAATCTAGAAAATCAAAACTCAGAGCAGAACCTTGGCTAATTGACGTCACCAAGGCCGTTAGGCAGCAGTGCAGGAGGGAGGAGCGCAAATGGAGAAAAGACAGGCTGCAGGTCTCTTTTCAAATACTAAAAGAGAGTTGGCATCGTTATCAGAAAGCAGTGAAAACTGCTAAATCTCAATACTTTTCTGATATCATTGCCTCAAACTCTCACAATCCACAAGTTCTGTTCTCCACCCTAAACTCTGTTCTCCACCTCACTGAACCATCACCTCTGGAAGCCTCGACTGAGCTATGCGAGAACTTCCTACATTTCTTTTTAGAAAAAATTGCGACCACCCGGGCTCTCATTTCTTCTCCAACTCATGATCCATCCATCTCACCTCAATCTGTTGCTGTATTTGACCATTTTGAACCAATCTCTCGGTCTTCTCTAGAGCAGGTGCAGCCTGAAACCATTTGGTTCCCCCTTTGATGTGGTCCCCCCTCGGCTACTAAATGAGGTTTTTCCTCTAGGTCTTTCCATTCTTGCTATTGTAAATAGCACTTTATCCACTGGCGTGGTGCCAAAAACCTTTAAACATGCTGCTGTTCAACCTCTCCTGAAGAAAAAAAAAAACCTTGCTGGCCCTCAGCAGTATCTAACTTCCAGCCTGTCTCCAGACTCCCATTTGTTTCTAAACTTCTAGAGAAAATAGTCTAGTCCCAATTGAACTGCTTCCTGGAGGATCACGCTGTCCTTGAGTTATTCCAATCTGGCTTTAAACCTCTCCACAGCACTGAAACTGCCCTACTGAAGGTTTTTAACGACATCTTGTTATCCACAGACACTGGTGGCTCTGTGCTGCTTGTCCTATTGGACCTTACATCCGCTTTCGACACCATTGACCATGAGATCCTCATTGCTAGGTTGGAGCAATGGGTGGGTATCACAGGGTCAGCCATCAATTGGTTCAGATCCTACCTCTCTGACAGATCCTTTTGTGTTTCCATCAACGATTTTAGTTCTGCAGCGGCAGCACTTAAATGGGGAGTTCCGCAGGGGTCCATCCTGGGTCCTCTTCTATTCTCCTTATACCGGTTCCACTTGGTGCTATTTTCCGGAAACACAACATACCTTTTCACTTCTATGCCGATGACTGTCAAATTTACTTCCCCCAAGACACAATGGTACATGCTCTATTCAACCTCTGCTGACTGCCTGGCTGACATCAGGGACTGGATGGCTTTAAATTTCTTAAGTTTCAATGAAAAGAAGTCTGAAGCCATGTTGTTCCCTCACAACGATACGATCACCAACCACTCCATCGACCTTTCTGCTCTAGCCCTGTCTGAAATACAAAAAGTCACAAACCTGGGAGTGATAATGGACCCTTCCATGAAACTCAACAGTCATGTAAACATGATCGTTAAATCCTGTTTTTTCCAGCTGAGGCGACTGTCTAAACTGAAGCCCATATTATCCAAAAATAACCTGGAGACAGTAATACTGTACACGCATTTATTACATCTAGGTTTGATTACTGCAATTCACTCCTGTTTGGTATCAGTCAGACCACCACTGCACGACTACAACTGGTCCAGAACGCAGCAGCCCCATTTTTTACCATACAGGCAAAAGTGAGCACATTACACCAGTCTTGGCCTCCCTGCACTGGCTACCGGTTCATCTTTGAATCCAGTTCAAAATGTTCCTGTATGTCATTGTCTACAAATCACTGAACAGTCTCCTCCGTCCCCCTTCCATCTCTCTGATTTGATACACCCGTATGTCCCACCACATGCTCTGAGGTCAGCGGACCAGTTACTTTTAACAGTTCCAGGGGCTCGTCTTAAGCACAGAGGTGACAAGGCCTTCTCTGTAGCAGGCCTAAGACTCTGGAACGAGTTACCTCTGCTCGTCAGACAGGCCCCCTCCCTCTCGGTTTTCAAATCCCATTTGAAGATCCACTACTATTCCGTTGATTTCAACACCAGATGATCTGTGTTTGGTCGTTATATTTATTATCTGCAACGTTTTTATGTATTTTTTTTTTACTTCATTTTTGTATGTTGCCTATGTGTTGCCTGTTGTTTGTTTGTTTATACAGCACTTTGGTTGGCCTTGTTGCTGTTTTAAGTACTCTATAAATAAAATGGTATGGTATGAAAGCCTGAGCCTTCAGGAAGGCCTTACCAAGCATTCATTTTTTGACCATGCGAAGATATGTGATGCATTTAACTGCAAACTGTAAATTCAAATATCTAAACAGAAATTGAAGTTACTATGGAAAATAAAGAATAAGTATAAAATTTAGGTTTACACTGACTATTTTAAATATTAAAGTTGTGTTTTGGTTTTATTACATGATTATATTTTACTGAAACAGTACGTTCTGTGGGTTACTGTTAAATTTGAGTGCGAATGATTGAAATTACAATTTCAATTCAGTTTATTTCTATAGAGTCAAGTCACAACAGAAGTCATCTCAGGGCACTGAACAGAAACATTCATATATAAAAAATAATAATTGAACATTATTTATCTGAGGAGCAGACTGATTTGAGTTTAAAGCTGCACTATGTAAGTTTCTGTTGTGCTCAGGACTTAGAAATATTTTCAGCAGGGAAAAGCATTCTGCTCCCTCCCCCTCAGAGCCATATATGGCTCTGAGGGGGAGCCACAGTCCGTGCTCTGCTGAACTTGAGTTCTTCAGCTCCGCCTCCTGCTGCATGTCCGCTCGGAGCCGCTTCAATATTCTGTGTTTATATGTTAATAAAACGTTCTAAAAAATAAAATAAAACCATGAAGCACTGGTCCAACAACACAAAAACACCCTGAAATCAGCAGAGCTTCACGCAGCCACGTTGGACATGATTTAATTCGCTCGTGACTTCCTCATTTCTGTCAGTGTAGGTCTGGAATGTCTGGAATGCTCCGCCCCCACTACATGTCCTGTGGCAGACGCTGCGAAGTTCTGTGATTATATGTTAATAAAACGTTCTAAAAAATAAAATAAAACCATGAAGCACTGGTCCAACAACACAAAAACACCCTGAAATCAGCAGAGCTTCACGCAGCCACGTTGGACATGAGTTTTTTTCCGCTCGTGACAAATCCATTTCCTCATTCCTGTCAGTGAAGGATGAAGCGATCACTTGACTTTTGGCAAAAAAACAAAAGAAAAGTCCAGCTCTGGGATGAAGAAGGGATATTTAATACATTTGTGTCACATACAAAACAGTCCTGCATCGCTTTGCAATCCTTTGAATGAGAACGTGCGCGGCGCTGGGGCTGGGACAGGCGGGGGCGTGGGTTGGGGCGTGACAAACAACTCTGTTTTTATTGGCTGGTCATTGTCCGGGTCACTCTGTGTTTTTAGTGTTTTTATAAATGCTGATAGAGAAGCAAGGGGACTATAGTTTTTTTCAGAGATTACTTTGTCTAACATCAGTCTGTCAGTAGATAGTGACAGAGTGAAGAAATATGTTAAACATATATTGTTAGAAAAGTTACAGACTGCATTACAAAGTTACATAGTGCAGCTTTAACTCCATCACAGATTCTCATCTTGAGCAAGCATGAAGGCAACAGTGGAAAGTAAAACTCCCTCATGAGGAAGAAACCTTTAGCAGAACCAGACTCAGGACAAGCGACCATCTGCTTTGACTGGCTGGGTTTGAGAGGAACAGATACACAATGGCAGGTCAAGAATCACATGTTAAGATAGAAATCGTGTCAAATGAAAACTATTTAATTTTAACAATTAATTTAAGGAAATGAGGTCAATTTGTCCTCCATTAGTCTCAGTCTATAGCAGCATAAGAAGCCAACACTAACTATAGGATTTATTTAAATTAAAAAAGGAAAGTCTTAATCCCAGTCTTTAAAATGGACAATATGTCAGCCTCATGGACAGAAACTGGAAGTTGGTTCCACAAGAGAGAAGCCAGAGAACTGGAAGATCTTCCTCCCATTCTGCTTTTGTAAACTCTAGGAACCACAAGTAAACCTGCAGTCTGAGAGCAAAGTGCTCTGTTAGGAAAATATGGAACAATAAGATCTGTAATATAAGATGGAGCTAGGTTGTTGATGTTTTTGTAGGTTAGAAGTAAGATTTTGAATTCAATTCTGGATTTGTCAGGGGCAGCACAGAGGCACAACTGGTAGAGCTGCTGCCTCTCAGCGCGAAGGTTGCCTGTTCAAATCCCAGTCCAGGGGCTTTTCTGGGTGGACTTTGCATGTTCTCTCCATGAGTTTTCTCCGGGTACTCCGGTTTCCTCCCACAGACCAAAAACATGCATGTCTGATTGGTAACTCTAAATTGTCTGTAGATGCGAGTGAGAGAGTGAATGGTTGTTTGTCTCTAATAAGTGTCCCTGTGATGGACTGGAGACCTGTCCAGGGTGTACCCAGCCCCTTGCACAGTGATTGCTGGACATGGGCATCGGCAACCCCCGTGACCCAAAATGGAAGAAGCGGGTAAAATATAATGGATTGATGGATGGATTTGACAGGGAGCCAAAGGAGAGAAGCTAAAACTGGAAAGATATTATCTCTCCCACTAATTCCAGTTAAGACACTGGCAGCAGCATTTTGGATCAACCAAAGACTTTTTAAAGAAGCATTTTGACACCCAGATAACAAACCATTGCAACAGTCCAGTTTAGACTTGACAAAGGCATGAACCAGTTTGTCTGCATCATTTTTAGATGAGATGTTTCTAATTTTAGTGATATTACGCAGGTGGAAGAAGATGGTTCTAGTAATGTTTTTAATGTGGGGATAAAAGACATGTCCTGACTCCTGATCAAAAATAACATCAAGATTTTTAACCTTAGAGCTGGAGGCCAGATCAATGCCATCTGAGGGTGAAAGACTGAAAAATGTATTCCTAAGATGCTCAGGTCCAAAAACAAAAACCAAGTTCCTTGGTTTTGATGAATCCTCTTGTCTGTTCAAAAGGAGAAAATTTAGGGTCATCCAGGTTTTTATGTCTTCAAGACATGTTTGTAGTCTAAGTAACTGATTGTATTCATTGGATTTCATGGACAAATATACCGGTAATTGTGTATTATCAGCATAACAATGAAAATTTATCCCGTGCTGTTTAATAACATTACCTAATGGAAGCATATATAAGGTAAAGAGTACTGGTCTAAGTGCAGAACCCTGAGGAACTCCATGACTAACTTTGTATGAAGAAGATTCATTACATGTTGTACTTGAATGAAAGAGACTGTGTGAGCTGCGGGGCCTTCTGGATAATCCTGGGATGGGAGGACCTGTTCAAGTTATCTGTTTAGAAGGGTTGTCCCTGTTGGTTTTTCTGTTTAATGTTGGGTCAGCATTTATGTTTAGGTTGTTAGTGACTGTAAAAAAAAAAAACGACACCATAAGTCAGACGTTTTACTAAATGGATAAAAAGAGAAGCCTGTCCTATTACTAAGTTACTTTTTGATGGTTTTTAGTTGCAGAGAAGAACTTCCTAGAGACTGAGATGGGCCTGAAGGTCCTGCAGGGCGGAGCTGAGCAGGTGAGACGATGGTTTAAGAAAAACTTCTCAGGACGACTCTGTCAGCGAGAAATTTAGAACTCCAAAACTGCACAGAGATTGACTTTTAGTCATTTTTATTTACTTTTAAAATAAATGCTCTGACTCTGCTCCTACTTTGAGCTTTTATTTTGAAAGTTTAAGCAGGAGACATTTTGTCTGAAGGGGTGCTCTTTGGTTCCCACAGATTAATGAGGGGAAGTCGTTGCCCCTGGCGACCAGAGTCCAGCCAGGCTCCCGCTGGGTGTTTGCCACGCTCGTGGCCATGGCCTGCATTGGTGGCATCCTGGTGGCGACCATGACCATCGCCTGCCTCCGTCACCACGCCCACCGGCTGGCGGCAAAGAAGCTGGGCCTGGGACCAGAGGGCGGCAGCTTCAGCCACCAGGAGTACCAGGTAAGGTGAAAGTGCAATAACTCATAATTTTACATATTTAAGACAAGATGTTCATCTGGTTGGTTCTGTTGTCTGACCTGATTCAAAAAGAAGAAACTTTAGGAAGTGAAGAGGAAATTAGAACTTGTTCAGATCTCCGTAACAGAAGCTTACGGTGTGGGGCCTGAAAGTTAGGAATAAAACTGGAGACTTTTAAAACTTTTCACCATTCTCTGAAAACCCAAAGTGAACACTGACAGCTGAATGACTGCTGAAATCAGCTGAAGAAGCTGAAACTGAGCTGGTGAAGCTCAAATATCAACTATCTACCATAAAATCTATAAGAAATCAAAGACTAGCCGCTGAAATATAGGCTAGCTAAAGGCTAGCTACAATAAACTAAATTGTAGCTAATAGGAAAAACCTGCAAAACAAGAGTTAAAAGCTAAAATTAGCAAAAGGCTAGCTAAAAAATAAATGTAGCAAAAGGCTAACTCAAACCTCAAAGCAGCAAAAGGCTAGCTAAAGCCAAGTTAGCAAAGCTACAAATAGCAAAATTTTAAGTAACTAAAAAAATGTTTTTAAGTAAACTTAAAAGTAACAAAAGGGTTGTTAAAAGTTAAAAGTAGAGCCCGACCAATATGGAAATTTTGGCATTTGCAGATAGCGATATGGGGAGGGGAAGGTGACTGCCGATAACCAATATAATGATTGGAATTTTTTTTAGCTTTGTCCACCCGCAAGAATCTAAGAAAACAGTAAGTGGAGCAAGGCTTGTTTTTTTTGTTTTTTTTAGCACAGCTTAAAATGGTAAAATGGTAAATGGAGCTTATTTATATAGCGCTTTCCAGCCCCCTATGAGGGGACCCAAAGCACTTTACAATACCAGCCATCCACCCATTCATACAACGGTAGCGGTAGACTGCCATAAAAGGCGCGAACCAGTCCTACCGGGAGCAACTCGGGGTTAAGTGTCTTGCCCAGGGACACAACGACACAGTGTGGGGAACCGGGATTCGAACCTCCAACCTTCCGATCGGGGGACGACTGCCATTACCTCTACGCCACGGCCGCCCCACGCTATAGTAGTCCCACAGTAGGTTTACAAATGGTGCACTGGTCATAAAAATAGTCTTTCTAACATGCATTCACATTTTCCATCCTCCACTATTCACCATAAAGTTATCAAGTGTGTTACAAAAATATAAATTCAACAAAGAAATGCACTTCCATGTTCATTGTTTAAACAGTCAGTCACGTATGGTGAAAGCCTACCAGTAATTAGTATTGACCGCAGCTGTGTTTTTGTTTTCTTTGTAGAGAAATAATATTTCAGACAAACAATGCATTTCAAGGATCCAAGGTTCTATATTTGTCATTTGCACCACATGTGGTACATGTGGTGGAACGAAATGATGTACACAGGGTCCCAGTTACATCCAACATTAAAATGTAAAAAAAAAAAAAACAGTAATAACATTTAAGATATGAACTAAGAAAAACATCAACTAAATATACACTAAGCACTAATAGCATAAAAACATTACGCCGAACAGCAGCCAGAATATGAGTCTGTATGAACAGATGAGCATGAATGAACACAGCTACATGAAACAGATCAGCAGCAACATGATGTGACAGTGATTATTCTGGTTAGATATTCATGAGACTAACAGCCTCAGGGTAAAAGCTGTTCCTCAGTCTAGCGGTTCTACACTTAATGCTCCTTAACCTCCTTCCTAAGGGGAGCAGGGCAAAAAGTGTGTGTGCTGGGTGAGTGGGGTCCTTCGTGGCTCTCTTCCTACATCTAGAGGTGTAGATGTCTGTGATGGTGGAGACTGACTCCAACATCTTCTGTGCAGCCTTCACCACTCTCTGTAATAATAATAATAATAATAATAATGAATTCAATTTATACCGCACTTTTCATTAATAAAAATCTCAAAGTGCTACAACAAATAAAACAAGTGATAAAATCAAGTAAAATATATATTAATATCAACTAAGATTAAAGACAGAATCATGTGGAGGCAGAATAGGCCTGCTTAAAAAATAAATAAATAAAACAAGTGATAAAATCAAGTAAAATCAATAATAATATCAACCAAGATCAAGATAAAATCATGTGGAGGCAGAATAGGCTTGCTTAAAAAGAAAAGTCTTTAAGCCGTTTTTGAAGTCAACCAGTGACTGTGGAGCTCTCAGGTAGTCAGGGAGAGAGTCCCATAGGCGGGGGGCAGCCACACAGAATGCCCGGTCTCCCATGGTCCTTAATTTGGTTTGTGGAATGTGAAGTAGATTACTGTAAAGCTTTTCTTTCTGCAGTTGTGCAGCCTCCATGCCACACGTTGATGCTGGAGCACAGGATGCTCTCCACTGCACACCTGTAGAAGGAGGTGAGGACTGAGTTTCCCAGACCAGCTCGTCTCAGCTATCTGAGGAAGTAGAGTCTCTGATGAACTTTCTTGATCAGGCTGGTGGTGTTGTTGCTCCAGCTGAAGTTATCGGTCAGGTGTACACCCAAGTACTTGTAACTGGAGACCACTTCCACTGCAGATCCTCTTATGTTCAGTGGGGTATAGGTGTGTTTGTTCCTTCTGAAGTCCACAATCATCTCCTTTGTCTTCTTCACATTGATGTGAAGGTTATTCTCTTTGCACCAGCTCTCCAGGTGTTCCACCTCCTGCCTGTAGTTAGAATCATCATTGTTTGTGATGCATCCCACCACCACTGTATCATCTGCAAACTTTAAATGACAGCCTGGATGGGTAGCTGCACAATCATACGTTAGCAGAGTGAACAGGAGAGGGCTCACCATTCTCTGTTCAGCAAAATACACTACACGGTATTACTCGCTGCTTCGTCTGTGCTTTATGTGAGTGAAACGTAAGTGAACAGCAATGACTTGAAAGTAGTCTTTGTCCGCCCTCTGCTGGATTTAGTGTGAAATTATGGTTCCACCATTTTAGGTGGGGAAATTAGAAGTGTTTATATTGGCACATAATGGGACAATTATCACTGATACTGATAGGTCCCCAAATGTGTGTGTATGTGTGTGTGTATATATATATATATATATATATATATATATATATATAATATATATATCATCAGACTAAAATATTGGCCCTAATGATATATCGGTCGGGCTCTAACTAAAATAAGCTACCGGTTAAATGCTAGCTGTATGCTAAAAGTAACATTTTTCTATTGTACTAATGTTTTAAATAGAAATAAATTGAATCTGCTCGGTCTTTAGAAGACTTCCTGTTAGCTTAACGGGGTTGCTACCACCACCTAGCAATGTTGAAAAAAGCAAAACAAAACTGTGGGCTATAACATTATCAGGTCTCTCTTGTAAATGAGTCTCCACTCAATGGGACTAACCTGTATAAATAAAGGTTGAATGAATAACAACAAATGCTACAAAGGTTTATTTTTGTATTTTACACTTAGCAACATTTAACATTAGAACCAAAGACAAACATTTTCATCTTGATTGTTCTTTTGTGAACAAACTGTATTATGACCATTTCCAAACACTGAAGCAATTAATTTTTTTACTGAATTGTTGTAATTTTTTTGGATACAACAAATTTTGCTTACCGTAACTTAAATGTTTGTTAAAGTTGAAAAAAGCTGATAAAATGAGAGTAACACTTGAGATGCATTCCAACTGGTTCATTAGGACCTGTGCCGCCAACGCATGGCCTCCAAGGGTGCCTTTGGGCGCCTAGAGGCCGCTGCCCTTGGTGCGGTGGGAGGAGCCAGTGGAGCAGGTGGAGGAGGCGGAGCGGGACCAGGTGCCACAGCGGGACCAGGTGGGGCCGACTCCAGGGTGAGCAGCGTGTCGTCCCAGTTCAGTGACGGGGCCCAGGCCAGTCCCAGCTCCCACAGCAGCACACCATCGTGGTGCGAGGAGCCGGCGCAGGCCAACATGGACATCTCCACGGGTCACATGATCCTGGTAAAATAAATCTGTGTTCCTTGTTTAATTATGTCACAGGAAGAAATAGGACACAAAAACACGGAAATTATATATTTTTACTTGAAAAGTTAGTTACGTTTCAGTTTTAACTGAATGGATCCATCCATCAATTTTCGTCCGCTTATCCGAGGTTGAAACTGAAAGGATCATTTATTCAAATGGTTCCCAACCCTGGTCCTTGAGGAATACCATCCTGTGTGTTTTAGTTGTTTCTCTGCTTTGACACATCTGATTTAAATGGATGGGTGATTAGCAGGCTTCTGCAGAACATGAGGAAATACCTACCGGTAAATCCCTGAATCAGGTGTTGGAGCAAGAAAACAACTTAAACATGCAGGATGGTGTTCCTCAAGGACCAGGGTTGGGAACCACTGAATTATATTCTGAACTCTGGATATTCTGTTCTGTATTTTTATGGAATGCTAAAATTTACTGAAGAAGCTTAAACTGAGCTAGAAAAGCTACCTGAGATTAGCTAAAATATAAAAGTTGAAAAACACTCAGAAAAGACAAAGCTGAAAGCCAATTTTTATTGACTGTTCTGTTTACATTTCACACAACGTCCATCACTTTCCTAACTGGGGTTGTAAAACTCTACAAATCAAAAGGTACAATTTTTTTTTTTACCTTCTAGTTTAGTAGCTCATTTAGATTTTAATTTTATTTTTATAGGAAATTTTAAAGAAAAACTAGTGCTTCAAACAGAACTTGTTGAATCTGAGAAGTTAAAAATTCAAATGGAATTTGAATCCCTCTCTGCTGTGGTTCAGCAGGAGAAGCCCCACCCACTTACTAATTGTACCTTAGCAACGAAACTGGTCAGACACGCCCCCTGACTCTGATTGGAGGATTTCTTTTTGTTTTGATGGAGCTTGAGGGTTTTGACTGATGATGGTGGCATAAGTCACAGTTTCAGCATTTTTCTGTTTTAACTTGTCTGTACTTGTCAACATTTCTTCAACAATTCTCTATTTCTGGTGTTTTATTGTTTTTGTTTAGAACTTTGATAATTGTCTATAAAAACCAGTGTTCATGTTTTTCTGGTGGTAAAGGCCTACATGGAGGACCACCTGAGGAACAAGGACCGCCTGATGAAGGAGTGGGAGGCTCTGTGTTCCTACCAGGCCGAGCCCAGCTCCGTGTCTGTGGCGCAAAGCGACGCCAACGCCAAGAGGAACCGCTGTTCCGACTCGGTTCCCTGTGAGCATCAGCCGACGCTTCAGCCCCTTCAGTCAGACTTCAGCTGATTTTCTGTGTCTCAGCACTTATTATGCAGTTTAATTAAATGTGGTCTCAGTCAAATTATTTACAGTTGAACTCTTTTTAACTTGGTAATGGTTTAAACTAAGGATGCACGATATTGGGTTTTTGGCCAATATGTCGATATGTTAAAACTTATTTGACCGATAACCTACATCAATACCGATATTTTTTTCCCTAGACCTAGTTACAGAGACTACCATGGAATTAAAATACTACTTTGTACATTATTCTGTATCAACCAAATGCAGATGACAATAAGGGGCTGAAAATGAAGTAGCACTTCAGCTTGGATTATGTTTAATGTCAAATTTATTCATGACATTTACTCTCTCTAACACAATGACAACACTCGAACAGTGCAAATTAGTAAATTTTCACAAATCTAAACTCAACAGCGCGCGTGACATCACAATGTTGTGCTGGTACTGCAGGCATCCTTGTCACTGAGTCGTCATACAAAAACAGCGCTTTTTACATCGGTGAGGTATTTTGATGGATTGGCCGATGTCCGATATTTAACTTTATTGCTAAGATCAGCCGATACTGATACCATGTCGATAATATCATGCATCCCTAGTTTAAAGTGTAGCTGAAACATTGATAAACTCACCCAGGCAGAAGAACCGGCTAAAATGTTAAAAATGTTCTACAGATGACCACTCGAGGGTGAAGCTGAAAGCTGACGTCAACCCGTCTCGCTCCGACTACATCAACGCCAGCACCATCGTGAGTCTGTTTTCCTCAAATGGTTACCATAGCGACAAGAAGACAAAAGTTTAGCTTGCATATGCCGAAAAAATAAAACCTTTAAGAAAAGGAGTACTCTGAGGCACTGCTCACCAAAATAAAAGCCTCTATCTGCAGATAGAGCACGACCCCCGGATGCCGGCCTACATTGCCACCCAGGGACCACTGTCCCACACCATCTCTGACTTCTGGCAGGTCAGTCAGTCCCCGTTCCCGCCAGACGAGTGTGTTTGTTGTTGTTGTTTACCTTGTTGTTGTGTAGATGGTGTGGGAGAACGGCTGCACCGTCATCGTGATGATGACCGCCCTGGTGGAGGACGGAGAGAAACAGTGCGACCGCTACTGGCCTGATGAAGGCTCGTCCCTCTACCACATCTACGAGGTTTGTCTGGGGATTTGTTCGCAACATTTCTCCAGGACCACTGGACCGTTTAATGAAATGCAATAATGATAGAATGATCCAGACGTCTTTTTGGTTTCAAAGTTAGCCAGCTGGTAAGAGAAGTCTACACTAAATGAAGTATTTATGAGTTTCTTAAAGAAAAATGAGAAGAGAGACAATATTTTACTTTTAAATGATCTTGGGGCCAGATTTGGCCCTTGAGTTTATCTTCGGGGAATGTTACAAACCGCATTCCAAAAAAGTTGGGACACTAAACAAATTGTGAATAAAAACTGAATGCCATGATGTGGAGGTGCCAACATCTAATATTTTATTCAGAATAGAACACAAATCACAGATCAAAAGTTTAAACTGAGAGAACATATCATTTTAAGGGAAAAATATGTTTCAAAATTTCACGGCGTCAACAAATCCCAAAAAAGTTGGGACAAGTCTATTTTTACTACTGTGTGGCATCCCCCCTTCTTCTTACGACACTCAACAGATGTCTGGGAGGAGGAGGAGAGGAGATGAGATGGTGTAGAGGCAGGGCAGCTGGCTCAGGACCGGAAGGTCCCGGGTTCGATCCCCGGTCACTGCATACCTTGTTGTGTCCCTGGGCAAGACACTTAACCCCGAGTTGCTCCCGGTAGGACTGGCTGGCGCCTTGCATGGCAGCCAACCGCTACCGGTATATGAATGTGTGTATGAATGGGTGGATGGCTGGTACTGTGAAGCGCTTTGGGGCCCCTCATAGGGGGCTGGAAAGTGCTATATAAGTAAGCTCCATTTATCATTTACCATTTCTCAAGTTTAGAAATATGAATGCTCTCCCATTCATGTCTAATACAGGCCTCTAACTGTTCAATCTTCTTGGGCCTTCTTTGTCGCACCTTCCTCTTTATGATGCACCAAATGTTCTCTATAGGTGAAAGATCTGGACTGCAGGCTGGACATTTCAGTACCCGGATCCTTCTCCTACGTAGCCATGATGTTGTGATTGCTGCAGAATGTGGTCTGGCATTATCTTGTTGAAAAATGCAGGGTCTTCCCTGAAAGAGATGACGTCTAGATGGGAGCATATGTTGTTCTAGAACCTGAACATAGTTCTCTGCATTAATGGTGCCTTTCCAGACATGCAAGCTGCCCATGCCACAAGCGCTCATGCAACCCCATACCATCAGTGATGCAGGCTTCTGAACGGAGCGTTGATAACAACTTGGGCTATCCTTGTCCTCTCTGGTCCGGATGACATGGCGTCCCAGTGTTCCATAAAGAACTTCAAATCGTGACTCATCTGACCACAGAACAGTCTTCCATTTTGCCACACTCCATTTTAAATGACCCCTGGCCCAGTGCAAACGTCTGAGCTTGTGGAGCTTGCTTAGAAATGGCTTCCTCTTTGCACTGTAGAGTTTCAGCTGGCAACGGCGGATGGCACGGTGGATTGTGTTCACTGACAATGCTTTCTGGAAGTATTCCTGAGCCCATTCTGTTATTTCCTTGACAGTGGCATTCCTGTTTGAGGTGCAGTGACGTTTAAGGGCCCGGAGATCACGAGCATCCAGTAGAGTTTTACGGCCTTGACCCTTACGCACAGCGATTGTTCCAGATTCTCTGAATCTTTTGATGATGTTATGCACGGTTGATGATGATAACTTAAAAGTCTTTGCTATTTTACGCTGGGTAACACCATTCTGGTATTGCTGCACTATCTTTCTGCTCAACAATGGTGGAATTGGTGATCCTCTTACCATCTTGGCTTCTGAGAGACACTGACACTCTGAGAAGCTCTTTTTATACCCAATCATGTTGTCAATTGACCTAATTAGTGTTAATTGGTCTTCCAGCTGTTCGTTATATGCTCAATTTCCTTTTTCCAGCCACTTATTGCTACTTGTCCCAACTTTTTTGGGATTTGTTGACACTGTGAAATTTTGAATCAACATATTTTTCCTTTAAAATGTTACATTTACTCAGATTAAACTTTTGATCTGTCATCTATGTTCTATTACGAATAAAATATTGACATTTGCCATCTCCACATCATTGCATTCAGTTTTTATTCACAATTTGTTTAGTGTCCCAACTTTTTGGGAATCCAGTTTGTATTCTATTTATTTATTTTAATTGTTTCTCAGGTGAACCTGGTGTCGGAGCACATCTGGTGCAGCGACTTCCTGGTGCGCAGTTTCTACCTGAAGAACGTGCACACGCAGGAGACCCGCACGCTCACGCAGTTCCACTTCCTCAGCTGGCCTGCTCAGGGCATCCCCACCTCCACCCGTCCCCTGCTGGACTTCCGCAGGTCCTGCAGCCATGCTTTCTCTAGTGATGCAACGTTTTAATCCTGTCTGTCGGATTAAAATAATCTAAAAGTTCAGGTTCATTTAATTCTTATTCCAGATTTAAAGTAAGTTTAAAGCTGCTGAGCTAAAAACACGTTATGGGTGATAAAAAAAAAACATCTACACATGTAACAACCAAAATCTGAGTTCACAGAACATTGAGAAAACAGGACATTTTCATTAAATGAATGAAAATAAAACTGAAATGTAAAATAGTAAAAGTTGTTCCTCAACTGGGAATTAAAACAAGAAACATATTTAGGTCTAGTCTTGAAACAATTTGATTTTATTGGTGTACCATGAAATGAAACATACACCTCCCTACAAATATGATCGATTGTTAACTAGACATGTATGGACAGATGGGACATGAAGGGACAGATTGTACATGTACGGACAAATAGGACATATAGGGACAGTTGAGAAATATAGCTAGGGACAGTTGAGAAATGTATGGACAGATGGGCCACATGGACAGGTGAGACACGTAGGGACAGATGGGACATGTAGGGAAAGATTGTACATGTAGGGACAGCTTGTACATGTAGTGACAAATTCATTCATTCAACCTTTATTTAGTCAGGTAAATCTTTTGAACCTCATGGGCTCATTTACAAAAGCGACCTGCTAAAACTAAAGAACAATGAACAGCAATGGTAGAATTTCCTTAAACAATAAACAAACAATAGAAAACAAAAGAGAGAGAAAAAATAATATATATAATATATATATATATATATATATATATATATATATATATATATATATATATATATATATATATATATATATATATATATATATTCCTCCTTTAACAAAGTATCAAAAAACTAGCAAAACATTATAAGGTATATGTATAAAATCAAAGACAGGAACAAATCTGCATTGGTTTTTGCCAGGATTCCAACAGATTCTGAAAACCATTTAGAGAAGTCAAGGTCGAGAGCTTCAGATCTTTTTGTAAGATATTCCATGAAGCAGGAGCGGAGTAGGAGAAGGCCCTTTTTCCAAGTTCAGTCCTCACTGACGGAACACTGCAGGTAATCATGTCCTGAGAGCGCACGCTGTAGCTGCACTCACGCAAAGACATGTAGGAGGAGATGTATGAGGGCAGCAGACCAAGAAGTGATTTGAAGATGAAAATGTACCAGTGGAAGACAAGAAAGTTAATTCTCAATAGTCCAGGTATCAAATCCGCTCATTCTCAATCAGTTCATCTGGACAGTTTCTTTTTAGCAGAAACGTTTCACCCTCACTCCAGAGGGCTTCCTCAGTCAGAGTAGTCCAAAGCACACTGAAGTTAACCCACCAAGTAAGCAACTTATGTGGACCAACCAGTTTGCTGTAGCCAAGATGGTTTCTGGGGGCGTGTCCCTCGTCGACTCCTCCCAGGCAGGCAGACATGTCCAAAGTGGTTCAAGACAAGAAAGTTAATTCTCAATAGTCCAGGTATCAAATCCGCTCATTCTCAATCAGTTCATCTGGACAGTTTCTTTTTAGCAGAAACGTTTCACCCTCACTCCAGAGGGCTTCCTCAGTCAGACAGTGGAAGAGTCTGCGTGAGGTTAATGATGTCCAGTTAACCAGTGAATACAGGGTGCAGTGGTGGGTACGATAATCACAACCAGTTATGAATCTTAGTGCACCATGATAGACAACATCCAACATCCGCAGGGTGCTTGTAGGAGCATTCATGTAGAGAATGTCACCGTAATCAATGGAGGGAAGGAAAGTCACAGATACAAGGCGTTTCCTAACATTCAGTGATAGACATGATCTGTTTCTGAAAAAGAAACCCAGTTTAACTTTCAGTTTCTTCACTAGGTTTTCCACGTGGAGTTTAAAAGAGAGATGTGAATCGATCAGGATACCCAGATATTTATAGGAATCAACAAACTCAATAGGTACACCATTTGAAGATAAAATCAGAGGAGGATCTGCTGGAACCGCCTTCCTATTTGAAAAAAACATCCCTTTTGTTTTATCAGCATTTAGGACAAGTTTGAGACGG
>JBBPBX010062998.1:0-20659 GCA_038048925.1 Garcialebias charrua
CATGAGGTTTGGTTTGCCGTCCCCACTTTAGTTTTTAGTAAAGTTGGAGGTATTGACTTCCTGTTGAGATGTGACTTTGACATTCCTAAACTACCTGTTAAATTATCTGCTTTTCACCAACAGGTGTTATTAAACTGGAAAATAGCTTACAAACATAATTTCAGTCCTCATAATGTTCCATTTTGGAACAACAGAGTTGTTCTACATAGAAGGAAGTCTGTGTTCATGGAAACATGGATGGAGAAGCAAATATGGTCACTCACTCATCTAATGGATGAAAAGGGAAATCTATATGAATATGAAGAATTCACAAAAAAATATAACCTAATCTGCACCAAAAAAGACTATGATAAAATAATAAAAAATATACCAATTGCATTTGTTCAGTTAATTAAAAATAATTATGAAACTAAACCAACAGTTAGTTTACCGAGCATCAATCTCAATGGACTAAATTTAACACACAATAAATGTAATAACAATTTCTTAAGACAACATTTAATAAAAACAATATATACTGGTCAGGTAAGAAGAAAGTTTCATGATTTCTATGATAAGAAGGAAAGAATAAAAATTATGACACAATATCTGGGTTTCCCTCTTCCACCTAAATATAAAGAATTACATTTCAAAACTCTAAATAACATTTATCCTTCTAACGAGTTTATCAGAAATAGATTTAAATTTGAATGTGATAACTGTTATATATGTAATGAACCTGAAACAACAGAACATTTATTTTATTTCTGTCATTCTGTGAACACATTATGGAAATCCCTTCACGATCTCCTGACCATCAAGTCCATGAACATAGACTCCTTCTCCGTTCAGAATATCTTATATGGATATGTATCTGAGAATAAAAAAGATGAATACTTTGTTAATAACATTATCATAATATTAAAATTCTATATACATAAATGCAGATATGGCAAGTCTAAACCATTATGGTCTGTATTCAAACAAGAACTCCAGTTGTTAAAACTTTCTTTAAACTGTGCTAAAAAACCACAAGCAAAAAAGCTCTTTGATCACCTCTCTCAGATTATATAGCCCTCTGACAAATTATTTTAAGTAATTATGTAGAATGTTAGATAAATAGTTATGTTAGTGTTTATTTTACTTGGACTGTATTATTTGCAATCTTTCAAATAAGTCTATTACCCAAATTTACGGTTATGATGGTCGATATGTTAATTTAAGAATGTTTACATTAGATTAGGAGGTATGTTAGTAGATATTTGTACATGTTTATATATATCATTGTAATTTTGAGATTGTCATCTGTTATTTGTGTGCCTTTTGTTCTGTATGTTCTAAAATGTTCAAAAAAAAAAAAAGTTTCCATGTTCCAGCTGCTCCTAATAAATCTATAGTTGTTGTTGTTGTTGTCCACAAGATGGCGCTGTTTGTCTCTGACACTTCTTTCTCCTCCTCAGTCCTCCAGCTGCATGAAGAAGATGAAGATGGTGTGCAGGGTGGTGCTGCTCCTCATCCTCAGCTCGTGTCTCTGTGGTCAGTTTGGACCTTCAGGTTCAGTCCAGAACATTCAGTTCTTGTTGTAGATGCAGTTTCAAGCCTCCCATGTTCCAGTTGTCAGTGTGTCTGCTCCTCTCTGTCTCCTCAGCAGCAACATTTGTAGTGAACGTGACCCAGAGCTCCTATCAGGCAGAGCAGAACCACAACATGACCTGGAGTGGACCTTCACCACCACACCTGAGACATCCTGGAGACACCTGTTCATCTACTGCAGCTTGTTAGCTCCTCTCAGAGAGTCACTCCTGTATCTGCTCCATGAAGGTGTTGAGGTGTCAGAGGCTCAGGATGAACAGTTTGCAGGACGAGTCCAGAGGGACGGAGACGTCCTCAGAGAAGGACGCATCAGACTCCACCTGTCCTCACTCAGGACGGAGGACTCTGGTCTGTACAGGTGTCAAGTGAAGACAGAAGATGGTTCTGGTTCTGGAATGTGTCGTGTGAACGTCTCTGGTGAGAAGAATTTAAATTGTCTTCATGATTAAACTCTTGATAATTGTTGACATGAACAAAACTCATTAGATTCAAGTTGAAACAGACCAGATGTTAGAACCTGTCATTTCCTTCACAGCAGCTGCTGAGCAGCTCCACAGACACACCTGGACTCCAGAACCAGAGGACCGAGGAAAGACTGGTCTCTCATCTCAGTGTGTTCATTAACAGCTGTGTGGGTCGTCTATTTGATCCTTTTCATTTTCAGAAATATGTTAGTAAAAAATAAAACTAGAAACAAAACCCAAGCAGAAGTTCAAGTGTTGAAGAGAAAGGTCTTCTGGACTTTGACCTAAAAGAAGGTTAAAAAACAAAACAAGTGGACTTCTATTCTGAAGCTAAAGATGTTTCTCTTCCCATCCTGAAAGCTTTTCTTTCTGCAGCTGTGCAGCCTCCATGCCACTCCATGATGCTGGAGCACAGGATGCTCTCCACTGCACCCTGTAGAAGGAGGTGACGACTGAACTTCCATCTCAGCCGCCTGAGGAAGTAGAGTCTCTGATGATCTTTCTTCATCAGGCTGGTGGTGTTGATGCTCCAGCTGAGGTTGTCGTTCAGGTGCACACCCAAGTACTTGTAGCTGGAGTTTGTGGAATACCCTCAACTTCCTGTTTATTTTTGGAACTATCAACTGTGACTCTTTGGAATACTCCTAAAGCAAGGACGCTGTTAGTTGTGATTCACCAACAAGGTACCCAAGTTGTAAATCACAAGTGGGGGAATGTAACGTCCAACCAACATCCCTCAAAAGACAAAACATCCTCAGAGACACATGTCTTCTACCCCACTGGGCTAAATCTCCAAGTCAGGATGAGTCGACATCCTGGACCACCCTGGCTCCAGACTGACTATAATCATTAACCTTCTGTGTTAATAATAACCCTTTGTGCTAATCTTTGCTGGCAAGGAACAGACATTCAGTGTCCAAGATAATTCAGTCTCAACAAATGACAGAACCCTAGCATGGCCTCGGGATAACAGAACTGTAGTTGCCGTAGTAACGATGGAAGTAACCCACTGTTTTCAATGTGTCAGGAACCAAACTTACATTTTCTAAGAGAACGGTGTGATACAAAACAAGGTTTGTCTGTATCATGTCAACAAACGTATTGTTCCCCTCTGAGATTTTAAGAGGAGGGTGTCATTAAAATGAATGATATGCAGCTGGTTCACACCCACTCTGTTGGTAGCTGCATTTTGATTGGTTCTCTGACACGTAAGGTCAGAGTTGGAGAGCGGTCTCAGGGGGAGAAGTTGTCCGAAGCTGGCAGAAGTGGGATGTCCTGGTGGAGAGTTTGCTCTGAGCCAGCCCAGAAGTCCATGAGGACTCCGATCCAGTGAGCTGAGAGATGGAGAAAAGTCCTGGTAACCCTCAAACACCCCGTGAGTGATGAGGCACAACCGCCTGCTGGAAGAGACGTGGTCCCTCAAGGAATAACATCCCTCTTCCAGTGACAACGTGAACCTCCTGCCTCACTTCATCACATCCATTGTGCTAATGAGAGATGGACGTCTCCTGGTAGGACAAACATCTTCCTTCTGATGAGAACAACAAGTGACAACTGTTTTCTTACATGTCATTTAAGTTCTTGAATCTGAGAGAAAGTTGACCTAAATTTTTAACGTTAGAGCTAAAACTTGAGTCCTAAATTTTAGATAACACCTCTTCTAAAAGTCTTAAACTATTTAACATAACACTGTTATTATATTTCATATTAGCCATAATTTCATATTGTCATTATTCAAACAGAAAATAAACGTTACTGAATTGTGATTTTAACTGACCAGATTCTTGTCTTTGTTGGAGCGAGGGGAACAGAATATTGTTGAAGAACTCAGATTATTCTTTTGATTGAGGTCGGTCAACATTTATCACATAACTCTGAACAGTTAGTGTAAACAGCTGTTACAAGGTGTCCACATTTCCTTTACATTTTTAATTGATCAAACTTCACATAAATCTGCACTTGATCAGTGAAGTTCAATTGTTTTATTATTTTAAGATATATCGTAATGTATTTTAGTAGGTAAGACAAACTAAACACTAAACTAGTGTGAACAAAAATTAAAATGTTGACGATGAAACTTTCACCTCAAATGAATGTTCTCTAGAAGTGTTCGTCTTCAGAGGAAGTCTGATGTTTGAACAGTTTCTAGTTAATAAAACCTTCAGAAGCTTCAGCTGGTTTGTAAAACGTCACATTCAGGACTGGATTCTTCAAGTCTTCTATATTCTGGTGACTCCTCGTCTTCATCACCTCCATGATTCATGGACCTCTGGTTCTTTTCTGACCTTCACTTCAGAGACACAAAACTAAAATATATTTATTTATTTCACATCCTTCTGAAACAACAACATGTGAAGTGAAACAGCTGTAATCTATAAAAAGGACACGTGTGTGTTGAGCTGCAGCTTCTCTTTAAAAACATGTTTCAGTGTCGAGACAGGAGGAGCTGATTCTGTTTGTTGTCCTGGAATCAAGAAAAGAAGAAGCTGCTGTCTGCTTGGTAGTTTCCTCCATCATGTCCAGCAGGAGAACATCACTGATGAGGACCAACCAGACTGCTGCAGTCCTCTTACAGCGCCCCCATGTGGTCACACAGAGGCGCTGCAGCTGAGAGGAGCTGGATGATGCTGAGAAAAGAAAGTTTCCAGACAGCACGTCTGTACAAATATGACTTATTCACCACATGGAAACATTATAAAGAGGATAAATAAATAAATAATGTGTAAAAGAGCCACATGAGAGGGTCCAAAGAGTTAAATGTGGTCCAGATCCAGATGTTTCTGGTCCCAGATCCAGATGTTTCTGGTCCTGATCTGTGCCCGACAACCTCAGACTCCTTCATCAAAGCTCCACCAGGGGTTTCTCCTGTCGTTGATCCAGAATGTTCCAGGAGGTCCGAGCTCCACTTCCACCTTCTCTGTCCAGATCCAGCCTGCCCGCTTTCAGGCCCTCTGGGCAAATAGGATTTGAACCTGCAACCTGCCTTGATTAGAAGAGGAACACACAATGTGTAATCTAGTCCACCACCACAACATCTACTCCTCCCAAAAACTGGAGACAAGAAGGAGAAGTTGAACTAAAGTAAGAGCTGGTGCTCTAAACCCTCCAGCTGCCCTGAGCCAACACCACCCAAGGGCAACTGGAGGGTGAAGCAGAGGTCATCTGTCCAAGTCCAACAGCAAGAAGCCCCAAAGTCATGAAGATGGACACACACTTCCTGTGTGGACCTAAGAGGATGAAGAGGACCTTCATCACTTCATCAGATCCTCCATGACTCCTCGTCTCCTGGTTCTGAAGCGTGGAAACAGACTCTTGAAGTCACACCAAGACAAAGGTGTCGTTCCTTCAGCCTCCACGTTCCTTCAGTCCAGCTTGTTCTCTTCAACACGCTCTCTCCTCATGGCCTGAAACTTCTCACAGTTACAGCTCCTTCCAGCTGCTGCAGCTGTGAGGGAGGTTCTGAGAACAGGCCCGCTGGACACAGCTGGAGCTCCACAGGGTCTGGTTGGGTCCAGGAGGCTCTGAGGTTTTATTGTTCAAACATCAGAAGAATCTTTAATAAAGTGAAGTTGGTGTGAAATCTCCTCAGATTCAATCATGTCACTCAGTTTCTTCAGGATCTCTTCTCACCTGAACATGAACTGGAGTTCACTTTGATGAAGTGAAACCATCATAAAAACAATAGTGTCCTACACTTCAGAGGTGTCCCTGAACGCATCGTGTCTGCTCTCAGAGTCTCTGAGGAGAAACAAGAAAACTGAACTCAGGTCTGTGTGACTTTCTAACAAGGAGGTCCTCTGGAACCAGAACCTGCTGTCAGCTGGACCCATCATCCAGTCAGACTGGGTTCTGGACGGGTCAGAACATCAGTTTATTCCTCACTGACACTAAAACACAAAACAAACACATTAGGTTACAAATAAAACTTTTAACTTTTTGAGTGTCCAGAGGACCAGACTTAGCTTTTTTAGAGTGTACGTAAACCTAGGTGTGTCATATTCAATAGTGAGGTTTTGTATCAAACAAGAATCAGTAGAAAATTATTAATGGGGAATGTTCATCTTTATGTTTTAAATCACTAATGGCTTGCTTTATGTCTTTTCCCTCCATCAGGTTGGGACACACATGGTGGAGGATCTTGAAGATGCAGCAACAGAGTATCTGTACGTACTCAAGCTTGGGGACAGGCAATCTTGTTCTCAAGTTTTTGTTATCATAAATGGAACTGCTATGGAGCATCCATTTCTTGTGGGTGCTGCTGTTGATGGCTGTTTTAAAGTTTTTTGTGTTTTTAATGTAAACTAAACAAAGTCATGTGCCCAGTTTGGGATTTTCTTCACATTGTTATCTATGGAATCCCTGGACATGAATCAAATCTAATAAAATTAATGAGGGCCCAGTTAGCTGCAATGGAAGGGTGAATGTTCCTCATAAAGAATCATTAAATGTTCTGACCTACAGTTTTTCCTGTTATCATTTTACTAAAGTACTGAAATAGTCAATTGTTAAATGGCCTAATTTTTTTTACGTGTTTGCTGTAAAACCGTTTACATTAAATTATTTCTTGTGTATAAATGTGTGTTTTTGGAGCTGTAATCAAAGAATGAACTGAAGTAAGGGAGCTGTTTTAATGAATTGTATACTTTCTTGACTTGTCTGCCTTGAAACTTTCATATATGAATTCTGTTGCCATATATATATCATTTGGAAATAAAAGTACTTTTGAGGTAACATGATTGTTTTTAATCCAGTTTTTATATGGTGGATTTTAAAGTTAAAAAAAAGATCATTTTTTAAGAAAAATATGGTGGTAAAATAAACCTTGTGTTGGGTTTCAACTCAATTTTGGGTAACTTTAACTTTGAACAATGGTCAGTTTAACCAAATCATTGAGTAGTTGCCCTAATCCAGCTTGCTGGGTCAAACCATCAACCCAACCCTGTTTAGTTAAACAACCCAGCATTGGCTCGGTCCAAATTTGACCCAGCACTGGGTTACATTTGGGTTGTTAACCCAGCAGTTTTTAGAGTGAAATAGCAAATTACATCATTTAAAGCCATTGTCTTGCCAATGTTTAATGTTCTGCCTTACTTTACCTTTAACAGCTGCTACTTTTTGTATCCTTATGTAGGGGTACACCTCAGGCCTCTGAAACTGTCAGTGAGACACCTTTTCTTGGAAAACCCTCAAGGGAAGAATGTACACGGTTTATCCAATTAATTTGAATCCAGGACACAACTTATCTCACCAAGAGACTCTTTAATTTTAATCTTGATTCAAATAATCAAAGAATAATCTTCTTTCATTTTATTATAATTATTATTATTAAATATTTTGATAATCAAAAGACTTTTATCAAAGTTATTATGAGGACACTTCAAAAATTAAAGTAACTGTATAGTTAAGAAAAAGAAACAATTTAATTTGTGTATCTTTTTCTTTATTTTATGATGTTTATTTCATATCATTTTAATGTTGAAGTAATCACTTATTTGAGTCGACTGTGGAACAGTATAATGATTTCTTTCAACTTCATCATGCAAGCTAATGTTTTACTCAAAAGTAATTTTTGATTCTACATTTCAGATTGTGAATGGATAAAGAAAGACTCTGTTTAGGCCAAGGTCATGTCAAGTTGATCGTTAGTATTTGTTTAAAAAAGTGTTAAGACAAGTTAATCAGTACATCAAGAAGCTGGCGCCTGAAGTCACACCAAACACATCAAAATGCTCCCAATGCACCATGTTTGCTGCTTGTCACCAGATGTGTGTTCACACCGAACGCGCGCAGTTGGAGCAGCTCTGGCTCCCTCCCCGGTCAGATTTCTTTTGTTTTCTGTTCACTGGGCAGATAAAGATCAGCTGTACGTGAGCCCCGTTACTACTTGAGTGGGTTTTCTACAAGCCGAACTGCAACTCCTAAAGTCTTTGTTGAGATTAAAACGTTTTGTTATGTTTGGGGTGATATAACTCGAGCTGACAGCAGCAACTGTTAAAATGCCAAGTTACTTACTGGAGGCTGGTGGTGTCTTCATGGAGGCTCGTTGGGGTAAGTTTAAAAAGTCCACAGAAAGTCCCGTCGTTGTTGCGTCATCACATAGCAGAGGCTCTCCCGATAGGTTGCTGCGACGCATCGAGCAGCCAAAGTTCATTTGAATGAACTTTGGCTGCTCGATGCCTCGTCTGCTTTGGATGCGCACGTGCGTGAGAAAGAGCTGCCCCTCGTTGCTGCGCTGCTTGATCTGCTCAAGATGCGCTGCTCCTGGCTGCACCTCCCCTGGCCGCGCCTCCACATAGACTTTGCATGTAAAGTGGCTGCTTCGAGGCGTTTGGTGTGAACCTGGCATAATAACACTTGAGCTTCTCCTTCTGACATAAACTAACCTGTCTCTCCTCCCCCTTGACCTCATCTAATTCCCTGCCTAGTCCCTGAGAGAGGCAAGTCACAGCCCTCTTTTATAAACTCTGACTTCCTGTTTCTTCCTCAAGTTTGCTAAAGAGGGAGATGTGAAACTTTCTCCTAAGCTGTGTAGAGATATAGCACCCTCATGTCCGTATGGGATGTGGGCCTCTCCACACCTCTCTGAAACTCTCAGTGTTACACCTTCTTGAAACTCTCAAGGAGTTTCTCAAGGAGACAAGTGGACTCCATTTTGGTTAACAATTATTATGAATTAATGGACACTAATTAATCAGATTGAACTTTCTCTTTAATGTGTGTTAATTCAGAATTGATCTACAGTATATTTTTGTCATTTCAATGATGATCTGTTACTTGCATGAGTTTGACCTTTATGCTGGTTTATTCTTCAATACAAAGTGTGCTCTGAATCTAAGACTGTGAGTCAGGGAAAAAGCTGTTACTTCCTTTTTGTTTTGTCTTCAAGATAGACTCAACAGGCCAGTCCAGCTGGCCGTTTATGTAAACAGTTTTCCTGTCTCCTTCAGAGACATTTCTGCCTATGGGACAAAACTCCATCTTTTATTTTATTCTGAATCAACCAACAAGCCATTCAGAAGGTGGCAAACTCCACCCTCCATATAAAGTCTCATTTCCGCCTTGGACTTTAGTGCTTTGGAGAGAACTAACTCGCAACTGGCTTCTCTCCTCTGGGAAAGCTGGAGACGTTCCGGTCATTGTGTCAACTCGACCCACGTCTCAGCTGGAGTCACGGCAAAGCCTTGCTGTGCCTCGAAACACTCATTTCTGAAAGAATTTGTTTTCGGAAGTTTTATTTTGAAAATCAGTCAGT
Organism: Garcialebias charrua; assembly: GCA_038048925.1. Taxonomy (NCBI): domain Eukaryota; kingdom Metazoa; phylum Chordata; class Actinopteri; order Cyprinodontiformes; family Rivulidae; genus Garcialebias; species Garcialebias charrua. The sequence continues at coordinate 9,289 of JBBPBX010062998.1, forward strand.
GCGATTGGGGCCTGTTCCTGCCGGTGAAAGCGTGCTCCTGGCTCGTCTGATCCAGCCATACACGCACGAAGTCTACTGGACCTGAGCGGGACCACACAGTCCGTTAGTGTCCACAAACTTCTCAGCCCTCACCTCCTCTAGACGTATCGTCACCAGGTAAAGAGGCTTGTTTGTATGCTGCACGTGTCGGAAGTACAGCTGGACCTGTTTGGGAAAGGCTGCCACCCTGGTTGGTTCAAAATAATCAACTTCAGTTAACTTAGCTTTCATATTCTTCCTCCTATTTCTTATTTTTCATAAGCTTTAATCTGTCAAGTAAATGTACCAACAGAAAAGTTCCTAACTGTCTGTTTGTTTTAATTTGAATTCTTGTCAACGTAGTTATTAAATCAGAGCTAATATCGATACAAATGTTTAATGTACTTTCATGATAATTTCAATAAAAGGTCTATTTTCTTTAGACCAACATAAGTTGAAGTCTCTTGTGAAGTTACATTTTGGCTAATTACAGTAAAAGCAATTTAATACCGGAAAAAGGAAGAACTCACGAATTGGTGGCATGTTTGTGCAGATAATGTCTGCTCAGACCTGCGCATCTAAATATAGGTAAGTCAGTAAACTGACCAATCAGTCCTATATTATTACAATAATGGTGGCCGTGTAAGTGTTTAAATACTTACCGCCCCTCATTGTTTTACTACATTTGGTGGCCCTTACAGCTGTATGGACGTTCGGCCATGCGCCAAAGGTCTCGTCCATCAGCAAGGATTTACGGCTCGTCACCGTACATCCACCTTGAGCTTAAAAGCTCCAAAGATTTGAATGAAAAATATTTCTAAAGGAATGTTTTATTCTGAAACTAAACCGGAACTACTTGCCACTACTCGGTCCGATTTGACGCAGACCCTGGGACGAGAAAACCTTATCTCTTGCCAGTAACAAATAAGCTAAAAGCCTTCAGAAATTAAGTAATTTACCATCTCATTACTTGATTCTGTTGTTCCAAAAAATTACGAACGCGTGATTTCCATCTGTGCTGAAGTCAATTTATAGGAAATTGTAAATCAATAAATCTGTGTAAATGATATGATGTTATTTTGATGATTAAATAAATGGCCGCATTTCCTGATGGGTCAATTTTAAACGTCTCATAGCACTCTGCCTCCACATGATTTTATCTTTGATCTTGGTTGATATTATTATTGATTTTACTTGATTTTATCACTTGTTTTATTTATTTATTTTTTAAGTAGGCCTATTCTGCCTCCACATGATTCTGTCTTTAATCTTAGTTGATATTATTATTGATTTTACTTGATTTTATCACTTGTTTTATTTGTTGTAGCACTTTGAGATTTTTATTAATGAAAAGTGCAGTATAAATTGAATTCATTATTATTATTATTATTATTACTCTTTCATCACTTAATGGTCACACAAGTTTATTGTTTAATCCAAAAAGAAGAGAATCCGTGAATTAACGTAACAGGCAACTCTGTTCTCACATTTTTTAAATTTATTTATTTGTTCATTTCAAATTTAAAACACAAAAAATATATTTACAAAATCATTTTAAGAAGAAGAAAAAAAACAAATTTAAAATGAAAGGAAGCAGAAGAAAAAAATCTTATATCTGCCCCTTTTTGAACAAAATCAATTCAAACAATCAATTTTAAACAATCTAAAAAAGCTAAGTCTGGTCCTCCGGACATTCAAAAAATAAAACGAAACAAAGCAAAAAAAATGTAGAAACGTTTCATCTTTCGTCCGAAAGACTTCCTCAGTCTGAGTTGCTGCATTCAGCTCAGATGTGGACGTGATGGTCCTCCTTGATCATGTGAGAAGCTGGTTTCGGCTGTCATCAGCCAACTGGTTGATCCACTGTGAGAGGGTGCTATTTATAAGACTGAGCTGAATACAGCTTCTCAGACTGAGGAAGTCTTTCGGATGAAAGACGAAACGTTTCTACATTTTTTTTGCTTTGTTTTATTTTTTGAATGTCCAGAGGACCAGACTTAGCTTTTTTAGATTTTTCTACCTGGATTATTGAGCATGCATCAGAGAATTTTAAACAATAATTATCCATGAACCAATTATGTAACTTATTACAATTCACAAATATATGGTACTTATAATTTTCACCGTTTATATATATTTTTTCAAAAGTTCACTCTTAATCAATTTCTTAAATATAAACACAGACTTAGCCTTTTTGACATTATTATCCAAACCATTCCACATACCTACCGTATGCACTGTATTAATGTAGACCTACTCCTAAAACTTGTTCTATAACGTGGTTTAACAAAAATGTCAGTTCCCTTATAGTTATAACTGCTTTCCCTCTTTACAAAATGTTTTTGAATATTCGGAGGTAGTGTTTGATTCTGTGCTTCATACATTAGTAAAAGAATACAGGGAGTCCTTGACTTACGACAATCCGGACTTACGAACGCGCTCCGAACGCTAGTACGTGCTGTGTTTATAGATGAATGTGTGGTGTAATGGGTTAGCTAACCGTTTGTAAATAAAGTTCTGTGCATGTTTATGGACCAGTATGTACGCTTGTTCAGTATTTGTCATGTTCAGAGAAAAGTTTCAGGAGTGATTTGTGACAAAAAGGTGTCAGCAAAGGTCAAAGGAAAAGTTTACAAGACAGTGGTGAGACCAGCTATGTTGTATGGTCTGGAGACAGTGTCATTGACAAAAAGACAGGAGAAAGAACTGGAAGTAGCAGAAATGAAGATGCTGAGGTTCTCCTTAGGAGTGACAAGGATGGATAAGATCAGGAATGAGATCATCAGAGGTACAGCACATGTTGAACAACTGGGAGATAAAGTTAGGGAGGCCAGACTGAGATGGTTTGGACATGTCCAGAGGAGGGACAGTGGGTATATTGGTAGAAGGATGTTAGAAATGCAGATGCCAGGAAAAAGACACAGAGGAAGGCCAAAGAGGAGATATATGGATGCAGTTAGAGAGGACATGAAGGTAGTTGGAGTGAGGACAGAGGATGCAGAGGACAGAGTGAGGTGGAGGAGGATGACTCGCTGTGGCGACCCCTGAAAAGGGAAAAGCCGAAAGAAGAAGAAGTACGCTTGTTCAGTCTCATGTTGATAAACGGGTGTGCGGCGCAGCGTACGAACGCCACGTGTTCCGACTTACATCAAAAAATCCGGACTTAAGAACGCCACGTGTTCTGAGTTCCGACTTACGTCAAAAAATCCGGACTTACGAACGCCACGTGTACAGATTTCCGACTTACGTCAAAATCGGAATACTAACAGTGCGTAGAAACTTAACTCGTACGTAACTCGAGGACTCCCTGTATTATATTCCACCAGATCATAGAACTTCAATAGTTTCATTTTAGAAAACAATATATTAGATGGATGACAGTAATGCACTCTTGTTATGATTCTTATAGCTCTTTTCTGTAAGATAATACCGTATTTTCTGGTGTATAGGTCGCACCGGTGTATAGGTCGCACCATCCAATTATCACCAATAGATTGGAAAAAATCCCTAGATAGGTCGCACCGGTGTATAGGTCGCACCTACGTTTAGCTCTGCTGCAAATGTCTGCCACATGAGCGCACAGCAAGGGTTTTAAGAAGATTAACACTTAAAAACAATTATTTGTTTGATAAAAAGTATAGCAAATATGTGTCTGAGCTGAACTTTTCCTTAATTCATTCAACCTTTATTTATACAGGCTAGCCTCGTTGAGTCACGGGGACTCATTTACAAGAGGGACCTGTTTTACTCACACCAAACAACCATCCACTCTCACACTCACACCTAGGGTCAATTTAGAGTCACCAATCAGCCTAACAAGCATGTTTTTTGGTCTGTTTTTTGTTTTTTCTGTTTTTTGTTTTTCTGTTTTTTCTGTTTTTTCTGTTTGGTCTGTTTTTTGTTTTTTCTGTTTTTTCATGTTTTTTGGTCCCCTAATAAATGAACGTAATTGTGAAATGAGCTGGATTTAAAATGTTGTTTCGCCGAAAGTGATAACAAGCCATATATAGGTCGCACCGGTGTATAGGTCGCAGGCCTTGAAAAAACATAAAAAGGTGCGACCTATACATCTGAAAATACGGTAGTCTTTGATTTGATGATGTTAACTTTGTTCTTTGGTAAATTATTGTTGTTTGTATCTTTGGGTAAAAGGGGCAGAGATTGTAAGATTATTCTTCATCTGTTGCCTTTCATTTTATTTTGAATGTATGTTTTTTTAAATTTGTTACTTGATTTTAATGAAATGAATAAAATTTAAATAAATAAATAAATAAATAATAAATAAATAAAAAGACTTGATTTCTAAACTTAAAAATATTTAGATCACAGATCAAAAGTTTAAACTGAGAGAATGTATAATTTTAAGGTAAAAATATGTTGTTTCAAAATTTCATAGCGTCAACAAATCCCAAAAAAGTTGGGATAAGTCTATTTTTAACCATTGTAAGTGGACCCCTTACCGATAGCCTTGGCCCCCCCTCGGCCCCCCAGCAATTAAAGTCTAGCTCCGTCACTGTTGTTCTGTGCAGTGGGATGGGGCTGGTTGCACAGAACACTGTCCAACGTTCTGTCCACCCACGCGCGGGTGGGACGGTTCTGTCCACCCGCGTGCGAGTGGGACAGTCCTGTCCACCCGCGCGCGTGTGGGACGGTGTTCTGTCCACCCGCGCGTCCCACCGTCCCACCCGCGCGCATGTACGCGTGCACATAGTGAACTACTTTTTTAAATCCAGCTGATCATTGACCATTTCGTGAATTTATTAAAAATAGGTTAAGCTCAGACACATATTTGCTATAAATTTTAGCAAACAAATAATTGTTTTTACCGTGTTTTTGAAGCTAGACAACAATCCTCCTCACTTCATCCGTACATTTGTCAGCCTGGTGTCAGGTTTCACAGCGTCTTTTTTTAAAATCACTCCCCGACCCAATACGCATGAGGAAATAAAATAAAATTACAGTACTACAGAAAATGACAAAAAAAAAGTAACGCACCGTAAATTTTGATAAGTAACTTTAATCTGATTACTGGATTTTGAAAAGCAACGCGTTAGTTTGCTCGTTACTGAAAAAAGTGGTCAGAGTGGAGTAACGTGTTACAAAGTAACGCGTTAATGACATCACTAAGCGGGGCTCATGCAACCTACCGAAGCATGGGAAAAGATTAGCGTTGACCTGATGGGACCTCTTCCCCGTAGCAAGAAGAGAAATAAATACCCGTAGGTAACCGTTGACTATTTCACTAAGTGGGTAGAAATGTTTCCAAGGAAAGACAACAAAACTCAGAAGATTACCTGCATCTTAAAGAATGAAATATTTACCTGCTTTGGTGTTCCTCGAGAGCTGGTATCAGATCGTGGCCCTCAATTTACGAGCCACGAGATGGAAAAACACTGTTGCACTTGGGGTGTGATTCAAAAGTTCACTACCAGCTATCATCCCCAAGCCAATCTTACTAAACGGTCAAATAGAACGATCAAAACAATGATATTGTAATGATCCTTGAAGAGTCATGTTAAGTGTTAATTATTCCTGTTACACTGTTACTGGTTCTAAGGTTTGACATGTCCTGTTTATGACGTAGGGGTTGTTGGGAAATGAGATTGGGCGGGGTTTGTGAGAGGTTGGCAGTTCTGTTCTGATGCTGGAAGCACCTGTTGTGAAGCTGAGGAGTTCTGGCGTGGGTCACAGCCAAACAGTGACCCTGAGTTTACCTGTTATTTATGTTCCTTAATAAAGCGTTGGCTGAAGCAGAACGTCTGATGCTTGAGTGACGGCGACAACGTTACATTGGTGTCAGAAGTGAAACTACGAGCTGCCTCTGAAGCGCGCGGCGGAGTAAACTGCTGGAAACTGATGTTGGCAGACAAGATTAAACTGGAGGAGCTGGAGATGGAAGCCCGGCTGCATTCGACTGCTCACAGAGTGAGAGCCACGGCGTTGCAAATGTTTGCTGAAGCTGGATTCTTGCCAGGTTTGGCTAGACACGAGAACTTTACTCGCCTCGACCGCGGTAATACACCATCACGTGATGTAAACAAAGATGGCGGCGCCCGGTGGCGAGAAGTAGCGGCAAACATAAAAACGCCAAAGTTCAATGGAAAGACGCCATGGGAGGTGTTTATTGTTCAGTTTGAACTGTTAGCTGCAGCTGCTGGCTGGGATGAGGAGAATAAAGCACTGCAATTAGCTTTGTGCCTGTGTGAGGATGCAGCTGCCTGTTTACTGCTGCCGAGCAAGGAGGAGAGGAGAGACTATGCTACGCTGGTTGGGACACCACAGAGACGATTTGGACAGTATAACCAGCCTGTGCTGCTGCGATCAGAGTTTCACAATAGACGCAGACAGCCTGTGGAGACCCTCCGTATTCTGGCCCATGACATTGAGTGTCTCTGCAGGAGCCGGGCTTATGCCAACATGCCACCTGTAGTGCAGGCACAGCTCGCCCGTGATCAGTTCCTGTAGGCCCTCAGTCCCAAAGAACTCAGAATACAGACTCAGCTGGCACGTCCAGAAACGCTTGGGGCAGCCCTAGAGTTAGCGCTGGAAAGGGAGATGCTGACAGGATCCATTGGTGGAGCTGAGGACGCACCAATAGTGAGAGTACTGTCAGCTCCGGTCGAGCAGCTGGGGAGGACAAGGGGACCACTCAGTACGACGCAGACCGCTGCTCTTCAGTCATCTGCTTCCCAAGTTGACCCACGCCGTCGACCGCAGAGCTGCTGGGGCTGTGGGCAAACAGGCCACCTCATCAGGCAGTGTCGCAGGTTTGCAGCTGTGCCGGGAAACGCCCAAGGGCCCGTGTAGGTGGGAGTGCACGGGTCTGTGAGACCAACACCCCCAGTCTAGTACCATCTCCACCAGGCACCATCATTGCTGTGGGTTGGACACAAGTGGGTAACTTTTGCCACATTCCAGTGGTGGTCACTGGGGTGCCTTGTACAGTACTCTTGGACACAGGATCCAACGCAACACTTGTTAGACATGACATCATCCCTACTGGAGCTACTGTGCAGGCAACTGATGTATAGCTTAAGACAATGACTGGTGACCTGACCCCCATAAGAGGGAGGGGAGCGTTCCAGTTTAAGGTGGGAGATCTCGTTGTGCCTTATGCTACCTGGGTAGCAGACATGCAGGACACATGTATCCTCGGGTTGGACTTTCTATGAGACATTGGTGGTGTGATTGACCTAGGCATGGGTGCCCTGATACTGCCTGAAGAGAGGAACGTGCAGCTGGTCTTCCCCTCGTCATGCCCAGCCCCTGAAGCTGTAGCTGCTTACACCTCAGAGACTTTGGCACTGCCACCAGCTGAACATCAAACTGAAGAGGAGGAGAGGCTGTCTGCAGTGAGAGAAATCTGGTCCAAGAACTGTGAGGGACTGACTCATCAGTAGCAGGAAAACCTATGGCAGGTGCTGTTGGAGTTTAAGGACACGTTTGCTCTTAAAGAGAGCGAAGTGGGTCTGACACACTTGGTGGAGCACACCATTGACACTGGGGATGCTCGTCCTATTAAAGTGCGTCCTCTCCACCTTCCCATAGCTCTCCAGGAGGTTGCTGACAGAGAACTGGGTGAGATGATTGAGACAGGCATCATAGAGCCATCTGACAGCCCGTGGGCCTCCGCTGTGGTGATGGTACCCAAGAAAAACAGCACAAGGATGCGCTTTTGTGTAGACTACAGACCCCTCAATAAAGTCACAAAAAAGGATTCTTACCCCCTTCTAAGACAGCCTTCTGCACCAACAGGGGACTGTGGCAGTTCAGAGTACTAAGCTTCGGCTTATGCAACGCTCCTGCCACCTTTGAGAGACTCATGGATAGGGTACTGGCTGAGGTCCCACGACAGCAGTGTCTGGTCTACCTGGATGGCCTCCTGGTGCACGGAAGCTCCTTTGATGCTGCTCTGGACTCCCTGAAACAGGTGCTGGGGAGAGTGGCTGCTGCAGGCCTGAAGCTACACCCAGACAAGTGCCACTTCATGAGGAGGGAGGTGGAATTTCTGGGCCACAAGCTGGGTTGTGAGGGCGTCAGCACTTTGGAGGAAAAGGTCCACACAATTATGGACTGGCCCACTCCGACAGACCAAGTCTAGCTTAAAAGCTTCCTTGGGCTGGCTTCCTACTACAGAAGATTTGTGAAAGACTTTTCTTGCTGCTCCACTCTTCCGCCTGTTGCAAAAAATTGTGACTTCACCTGGAACCAAGACTGTCAGCAGGCATTCGACACCCTACGCAGGTCCCTGACAGAGGCTCCGGTCCTCGTCCCACCCGACCCCAACCTGCCATTTGTTTTGGATACAGACGCCAGTAACGTGGGACTGGGAGCGGTGTAGTCGCAGGTTGGACCCAATGGTGAGAAAGTGGTAGCGTACTACAGCCGGATCTTGAATAAGAGTGAGCGACGCTACTGCGTTACACGGCGAGAGCTTCTGGCAGTGATGGTGGCGGTAAGACATTCTAAGTACTACCTGTGTGGCACACCATTCATTATCAGAACAGAACATGCTGCCCTCCAGTGGCTGATGTCCTTCAGGGAGCCAGAGGGGCAGGTGGCTCGTTGGCTGGAGGAGCTCCAGGGCTTTAATTTCATTGTGGAGCTCAGAGCAGGAGCATGCCATTCCAACGTGGATGCTCTGTCTCGCCGTCCATGTGCTGCAGCAGGCTGTCGTCATTGTGAAAAGCAAGAAGAGAAGGAGCTCACAGCAACAGATGGCACAGCGTAGCTCTCGTGCAGGGTGCTCCAAGTGGTTGATGTGATAGAGTGGAGGACAAAACAGGAGCAAGATACCGACCTGCTGCCAGTCCTACAATGACTCGAGAGCAAGCAGCGTCCCAACTGGAATGAGGTCACTGGGCTGTCTATCGCCACAAAAGAGTTGTGGGCCATGTTCAATACTCTGAGGCTGAGTGAAGGGGTGTTGCAACGTGCCTGGAAGGGTCCGGCCACTGGGGAAGAGAGGTGGCAGGTTGTGGTGCCGAGATCGCAGAGGCCAGCTGTACTGGGAGCCGGTCATGGAAGCACAGGCTCTGGGCACTTTGGTGTCACTAAGACCCTGCGCCGCCTCCGCCATGGCTACTACTAGGGCCAGCAACGGAGGGAAGTAGAGGACTTTTGCTGCAGCTGCGACACCTGTTCCTCGTACAAGGGGCCGCTGGACCAGTCCCGCGCCCAGTTTCAACAGCAACCAGCGTGGGCACCGATGGAAAGAGTGGCTGTGGACATCATGGGCCCATTTCTGTACACAGATAAGGGAAACCGCTATGTACTCACTGCCATGGACTATTTTACTAAGTGGCCAGAGGCATATGCCATCCCAGACCAGGAGGCCGAAACTGTGGCTGACGCATTAGTGGAGGGGATGTTCAGCCGGTTTGGGACAGTAGAGACCCTTCACAGCGATCAGGGTCAAAACTTCGAATCCAGGGTGTTCACTACCATGTGTGAACACCTGGGGATTCAGAAGATCCGCACCACCCCACTCCACCCACAAAGTGATGGCCTGGTAGAGAGGTTTAACAGGACACTGGCCCAGCAGCTAGCTATCCTAACCTCGGAACACCAGCGGGACTGGGACACCCATCTCCCCCTCATTCGCATGGCCGACAGGTCAGTAGTCCACGACTCAACTCAGTGCACACCTGCCCTGCTCATGTTTGGAAAGGAGCTAAGGAACCTTGTTGAGCTGGCTTTTGGAAGGCCCCCTGATGCGCCAGAGGTACAACCAGGTCCAGACTATGCGAGGAAACTGCTGGACCGATTAGAGTCAGCATATTCCTTTACCAGAGACCAGCTGGCGAAGGCGGGACTGCGCCAAAAGAGAAATTATGATGTCACCACGAAAGGAAGACATTTCCTTGCTGGGGAGCTGGTCTGGGTCTTCAGCCCAAGGAGAAGAAAAGGTCGTTGCCCCAAACTGGACAGCAGTTGGGTGGGGCCCTGCAGTGTTCTGGAACAAGTGGGAGAGGTGGTCTACAGGGTGCAGTTGCCCCCTAGAGGCAGGAAGGTGGTCTTACACCAGGACAGAATGGCTCCCTATCCACAATATTCCTACGCCCCATGATGCTTTGCGCGAAATGTGCGCACGACTTCCGGTTGACCGGAAACACCGTTTGTTTACATGCGAGTAATACAGTTGAAGACAGTCCAAACTTTGTTGTTTTAGTTCATTAAAAATGTGGGAACACCACTCGTTTTGTTAAAAGAGGAGGGACAAATAAAAAGAAATAACAGATGTGACCTGATCGCGCAGACATAATTTAAAAATACATAAATAGCGAACGCGTTTGCTCCGGCCTCTCGGCTAAGGTTTGTTAGCTGCTATCCCGGCTAAAAATACCGGTCGCATCTGAGATCTATCGTTTTAAGACAGTAAATCTTCCAAAACTCTCATTAATATCCCTCCCCGAATAAAAAGAAATAACAGATGTGACCTGATCGCGCTGACATAATTTAAAAATACATAAATAGCGAACGCGTTTGCTCCGGCCTCTCGGCTAAGGTTTGTTAGCTGCTATCCCGGCTAAAAATACCTGTCGCGTCTGAGATCTATCGTTTTAAGACAGTAAATCTTCCAAAACTCTCATTAATAAACCCTCCCCGAATAAAAAGATGTGACCTGATCGCGCTGACATAATTTAAAAATACATAAATGGCGAACGCGTTTGCTCCGGCCTCTCGGCTAAGGTTTATTAGCAGCTATCTCGGCTAAAAGTACCGGTCGCGCCTGACATATATCATTTTAAGACAGTAAATCATCCAAAACTCTCATTAATAAACCCTCCCTGAATAAAAAGAAATTACAGATGTTACCTGATCGCGCAGACACAGCCATAGAGAAGGATGCAGGAACACTCTTTCTTTGTTTTGGGTCCGTGTTGAAAACACTGTTGTTTTAGCCAAAGATTTAGCTTGGTCCGGTTGTTGGTGCAGCCGCGAACAGCACAGCAGGTACCTGAACCCCGGTAGGACATTTCAGTAAACGTTCCGTTTAAACAAAAGCTGTGTTTGCTCCGATAAAATGAATGAAAATAACTTTCAAAAACACCCGTGATCCATACTTCGCCTATGGAATAAAGGCACTTCCGGTGTCAAACGGAAGTAAGTCCCATAATCGCAAATACAGTGCCACCTTCAGGAATATTGTGGATAGAGGACATTCTTTCCCCGCTTTCCTGGAAGGACGTGTGCAAAGTCCTCGTGCTCATGTACAGTTGGATTCGCAACAGGAGCTGTCTTCACCTCCTGTCCCTACACCTCCGGTTGCCTCTCGGAGCCCCAGGAGGCCAAAGAGGCAACGCCAACTGCCTCCACGCCTTAGAGACTGTGTTGTTCCCTCGAGGACGAG
>JBBPBX010062999.1:0-17009 GCA_038048925.1 Garcialebias charrua
AAAATTCATAAAATACTACAGTAATTCTCCAATATGGTGAATTGTTACTGTCACGGTGGGTGTTGTCCTTTAATAACTCTAAAAACTTTGGAGGATTCTGCCTTCTCTCCCTCAACTTTAGCTGTACCAACATGAGGTCGGAATATACTGCCCCCCTTAATAGTTGCTCTATCCGGGCCACATCTACCCGACTGGCCTGCATCCCCCCTTTGCTAGCTATTAAGGTGAGGGACTGCTCCACTCGTCTTAGAAAGTCTGACAGTTTTTCGTCTTTCTCCTGTTGCAGTAGTCGAAACTTGAAATACAGATCTTCACCTGATTCAGCGGTGCCAAAAGCACTCTCGATGGCATCCAAACACTTGGAGGGTGAGACATCTGGCTCCGCTGTATGTACGGCTTTCACCACCGCCAGAGCGGGTCCCCGAAGACATTCTATGAGGCGTCTGCGCTTTTCTTTAGCTGAACATTCGCTCTCATCCACCATCCAACGAGCCTGCTCCAACCATTGCTCCAATGTTTCTTCTCCTGGTGGTGTGGGTAGGGAGCCAGAGAATATACGCAGGCGATGGTATCCACTGTATTCTTTCCCTGGTCTCTCTACTTTGGCCAAAACGTCTCCCACTGCACGAATAATGGACTCCACTGAACAGGTAGGTCCAACAGCATCCCACGAAGTTTTGACAGATTCCGGTTGATCGCCATCAGAAGCTGGACTCTGCGCTGCTGCAAAAATCGGCCAGCAGAGATCAGTAGCAGCATGATGCACTTCAGCTGGGACTCTGCTTGGGTCAACTGGTTCTCTACTTTCACACAAAACCATCAACCGGCCCAGCTTCTGGTTGTACATCCTGCCCCTCACTCTGACTCGACCCAGAATTTTTACTGTTTGTAAAGTCTCTTCTATCTGGTCTACTTCAACGCCTGGGGGAACGAGAGCCAAAACTGCACGGGTCTCGTCCAATGATTCACCCTGACACCATTCTCTTAGCCTAGTCCCCATCTCTGTATAAATAGTATTTCTTTCCATGGTCGTGCAGGATTAACTACAAACACTACTTTTACTGTGACAGGCTATTAAACTCACTACTCTGTTTTACTGCCTATGTTATTCTTACCGCTATACAAGCTGCTTAAATTCACAAAGAAAAAAAAACTAATCCCAGCGATGCCTCCATTTTATGTAGCGCCCCCTAGCGTCTTTGGCATTAATGAGGGTGGCTAACCTGAGTTATTTAATATCAAGTGGTATCTCTACCAGTAAACTCTGAATTTTAACCAGTATAACACAGAAGAATAAACATATGCTTTAAACACATGAACAGTTTAATAAACAATTTAAATAAACAACAGACCACTCTTTTTATTTTACAATTAAACTGAAATGATACTTTTTAACCCCTTTTAAATAAAGAAAGGAAACTTAATGCCGGCTACTAAACAAATATAGTTTGGGTCGTTGCAGGCCTGATGTTGGTGCACTTGCGCTAACATTCCCCTTCAACCATGTCCCCGATCACCTGAAAACCTCCGTCTCCTGGAGGTCAGTCTCGCCAGTAGTCCGTCTGCTTCCGTCCAACGTCCTCAGCAGGGTTTGAGAATCCTTGCCTCCGTCCTCGCGTCTCTCTCTCTTAGCTGGCGAGCCGCCAACCGTTGGTGAGTCACGTGAGCGGTAGCCCCTCAACTGGCAGAGTAACGGACAGTTCTCTGCTGGCAAGCCGCCAACCGTTGGTGAGTCACGTGAGCGGTAGCCCGTCAACTGGCGGAGTAACGGACAGTTCTCTGCGGGGTTGCTCACCCAGTCCTCGGCGGCGGCTGTCTCTGCTGGCTAGCCACCAACCGTCCAACAAGTACCGCAGCGATAGCCACTGAGCTAGTGGCGTCACGAACTGTTCTCTGCTGGCCAACCGCCAACCGTCCGACGAAGCCGTTGGCGAGTCCCGCAGCGATAGCCACTCCACTAGCGGCGTCACGGACAGTTCTCTGCGGGGTTATTCACCCACGCAGCTCCAACCTCCACAGCTCGGCCGGAGTCCTTCTCTCCCCCTTCAACGGCACAAACGACAGTTCAGCCAAGTGTCTCCACCACGACAGTCCCTTCACTTTCAATGGGAAAAAACTAACTCGTTCACCTTCGCGCTCCTCCTTTTATTCTCTCCCGTTCTCTCCCTGCTGGCACAAGCCCCTCCCACACCTCCAAAATAAAATCCCAAACTACTTTTACAAACAGTTATTAAAAACAAACAGTATTAAAAGTACATTAAACTCCAAACACAGTATGTTTACATGTTCTATAAAACAAACATTAAACACCATTTACTTATCCATTCATTCACTACTAAATAAAATAAATATGAACTCAAACCAGAGGGTTACACCCTCCCCCTCCTAACTGTCTGCATGTCCTCATGAGACAACTACACCTACAGTTTAGGGTCTATAAGGCTAAGACCTACACCCTAACTTAATAATGACCCCTTTATGCACGATGGTAATAGGCTGGTTCCTAGATTTCCCTGGCTCATCATAAGTCAGACGAATAACTGGTTTACGTTGTCTCTCAGATCTGGGCCTAGTTCTAAGGGTCACAGGCGTCTTTTTAAGAGATCTGAGCTGGGGGTTAGACTCACTACACGATACCTCATCATCTTCTAAACCTGGGTCGGAGTCAGAGTCCAGAGAGACAGTCAATGGGGCACCATCGAGGTTCCCATCTAGAGTTCCCACTTGGTTCTCTTCAGCTAAGAGCTTTGTCTCCTCTTCAGTATCAGTCTCTGTTTCCTTTGCACTCTCGTTCTCAGAGAAGGGTATGACCTCTGCAGATGGGTCTTGATCCATTCTCTCATCAGCCTCCTTTGACCCGTCTTTGGGTTCTACACCACCCAGGGTGGGTAAGTCCTTTGGTTGACCTTCACCATAATATTCCCGAACAGCTTCATACTCCCACTCAGAACATGAATCAGAAAAGTCCAGATCCATGGTAGGTGCTACTCCACTGTATTGACGCTTTGTGTCTTTTACTTGGAGTCGTGTTCTTGGCTTTGCAGGTGTTCTCTCTTGCTCTTGGTCCTGTGGCAACCTCATAGAGTTTCTGATAGGGAGAATGTGATTGCGGTGTATAGTTTTTACACCCCCACTTCCTCTCTCTGGCTTCACTCGGTAGACTGGGAGGTCCGGCAACTTTCCCACCACAACATAAGGGTTTGGACTCCACCGGTTCTCTAGCTTTCTCTTCCCTTTCAGTCCCAAGTTTTTTAGAAGAACCCTGTCCCCAAGGTTAATTGCCTGGAAGCACACTTGTTGGTCATAAGCTCTCTTATTCCTTTCATGTGCTTTATCAGCAGTCTTGCCGGCAAGGTCATAAGCATTCTGTAGATCTTTCTTTAGGCTGTCGACGTATTGGGAATAGTTGTTTTCTCCCGTCTCATCTGGCGATGTGCCGAAACACAGGTCAACAGGCAACCTAGCTTCCCGTCCAAACATCAGCAAATAAGGTGAGTATCCCGTGGCATCACACCTAGTACTGTTGTAGGCATGGACGACATACGGGACATGATGACTCCAGGACCCCTTCTTTTCACTACCCAAGGTAGCCAACATGGATAACAATGTCCGATTGAATCTTTCAGGTTGGGGGTCCCCTTGTGGATGATAAGGAGTGGTCCGAGATTTCCGCACCCCCAACATCCTCAACAGTTCCCGAATCAGTTGACTTTCGAAATCTCTCCCTTGGTCGGAATGTATCCTGGCCGGCAGACCATAGTGCACGAAATAAGTCTCTACCAAGGCTTTTGCGACAGTGAGTGCCTTTTGGTTCCGTGTAGGAACGGCCTGTGCATAACGAGTAAAATGATCAGTAATGACCAGCACATTACTGATTCCTCGAGAGTCTGGCTCCATGGAGAGGAAGTCGATGCACACCAAATCCATAGGCCCCCGGCTCGTGATCTGGTGCAAAGGAGCCATCCTTTTACTTGGAGTTTTCCTGAGAGTGCATTCTCCACAATCTTTGATGTACATCTCCGCGTCCGAAGCCATCCTGGGCCAATAGAAGCGCTTCTTCAGTAGATCTGTCAGTCGCTCCACTCCTAGGTGACCCATGTCATCATGAAGGGATCGTAGAACTGTCTCTCTTAACTCAGCTGGGAGGACTAACTGCGTCCCATGTTCCCCTGATTGTCTCTGGGTCCTCCTATGTAGCAGACCATCCACCATTACAAGGCGGTCTTTCTCCCTCTTGAACAGCCTGAACTCTGGGCTCACTTCTTTGTCGTCCGTCCACGACCCTTGCTGCACAGCTGTCCTTACCCTACCAATGACCTCATCCCTCCTCTGTTCCTCCTCTATCTCAGCCCTAGATAACTGTTTTAAGGAACCCAAATCCAGGTGAGTAGGGAAAGCGAACACGTCAGGAATACACTGAGAAGAGGCACCCAACTGATCTACATACCTAGGTGGCATTTCCGACTGCTTGGTGACCACTGTAACCATGCAGATGGAACGTACACCCATGGGAGATATATGCTCCCATCCCGCCCCTTCAGCCCCAAAGGTCCTCGACAACACATCTGCGTCAATGTTTGTCCTACCTGGCCGGTACTGGATGTCAAAATCATAAGTTGCTAATGCAGCTAGCCAACGATGCCCTGTGGCGTTAAGTTTTGCTGTGGTCAGCACATAGGTCAGGGGATTGTTATCTGTCCTCACTGTGAATTTGGCCCCATACAAGTAATCGTGGAATTTGTCCACAATCGCCCATTTAAGAGCCAGAAACTCTAGCTGGTGCACAGGATAACGCTGCTCAGCAGCGCTTACCCTACGGCTTGCGAATGCCACTGGTCGGAGCCCCTCTGGGTGTTCTTGATATAATATTGCACCCAGCCCCTTCAAGCTGGCGTCCGTATGCAATATATACGGCTTGTTAGGGTCTGCGAAGGCGAGAACAGGAGCGCTGGTGAGGCAACCTATGATGCGATGAAAAGCATCAGTACATGCATGGCTCCACCGTTCTCCAAATGGCTCGCCCTCTTTGAAGAAGCCTTTTGCCTCCTCTCTCGACCTACCCTTCCCCTTCTGAGTTGGGCCATACCCTTTTGTGAGATCTGTAAGGGGTCTGATGATTCTGGAGTAGTTTGCGACAAATCGGCGGTAGTACCCACAGAACCCGAGGAAAGACCTCAGGGACTTCAGGTCAGTAGGCCGCGGCCAATTAGCTACGGCCTTTACTTTCTCAGGATCGGTGGCTACACCCTCCGCCGATACTATGTGTCCCACATACTTCACTTTTGGTTGGCAGAACTGGCACTTGTCCAAGGACAGCTTCAACCCAACCTCTCTAAGCCTGTCTAGAACCTGTAGAAGCCGTTCCTCGTGCTCCTCCAGAGTCCTTCCAAAAACTATCAAATCATCCAGGTAGACCAATACCTTAAGCAGATTCATATCCCCCACAGCCCGCTCCATCAGCCTCTGGAAAGTTGCAGGAGCCCCGGTGACTCCCTGTGGCATCCTTTCAAACTGATAGAACCCCAGGGGGCAGATGAAAGCTGTTTTTTCTTTATCTGCCTCTGCCATGGCGACCTGGTAATAACCCGACCTTAAGTCAAGTACTGAAAACCACTGGCTCCCTGTCAAGGAATCGAGCGCATCATCGATGCGAGGGGTAGTGTACTGATCGGGCACGGTACGACTATTCAAGGTTCTATAGTCAATGCACATTCTGACATTGCCGTTTTTCTTTCGGGCCACAACTATTGGAGACGCATATGGACTGCGTGACTCCTTTATAATACCCTCTCTCAGAAGGTCCTGCAGATGTTTTCGAACATCCTCAATGTCAGCAGGCGCCAGTCTACGTGACCGTTCTCTAAAAGGTCGAGCGTCAGACAACCTAATATGATGCTCTACCCCTTTAGCAAGCCCCACATCCCATTCATGCAAAGAGAACACGCTGGCTCTATCTGCTAATTTTTTTCTCAGCCTAGCTTTCCAAGGCTCTGGGATGGGTGACCCACCAAAGTTAATGAGTTGAGGGTCAAACTCGTTGGACACCCCCTCGGACTGAGGTTTTGTCTTCAGGGGCGCAGTTACCATATCAACCGCGCATAACTGTCCCACTACAGTGCCAACTGGGAGAATTACTTCCCGGCCGGACTCGTTGTGCATACAAACTGGGAAACTATCCACAGTCACTTCTGAACTTGGCAAGACTAACGGTTGGAGAAGCACCCCTGCAGGGAGTGAGCCCCTGGGTGACATGTCCACCATCAGCACTTCCCTGTCCAATGGGTGTCTCAGTTTCACCTGGCAGGCGGCCCGACAGCCGCTGTCAGCTGGTATGGTTAGTGGGCCAGGCCCTATCCATCTCACGTAGCCCAGGTCCTCTTCCTCACCTGTAGTCTGAAGTTCCTTCTGCTCTGAAGTTTTGGTCCGAATACCTAGTGTCTGTGCTAGATCAACCCCAATGTCCGAGCTACAAAGCTGGGCTAACCTCTTAAATAAACTAGCATTAGTCCCCAGAACAACAGGGGTCTGGTCTGGAGTCCTGGGACCTGGGCAGACCAAAGCCAACACAGAAAGTGATTCCCTAGTCCCGACTACAGTTTCAGGGAACTCAATTTCTACCAGAATATACCCCAGATAGGGATAACTGGTGTCACTTAATCCCCAAATAGCCAACCCAGACACTGGTAAGATCTGAACATTAGCTAAATGCTTCTTATACCACTCCTCAAAGATAATGGTAACCTGTGAGCCACTATCCAGTACCGCATCGCAGGCATGACCATTCACCCTCACAGATACAGTTGACGTGGGACCTATCAGTCCTTTTGGAATAGCCCTGTTCCCTACTGATATTGCCTCACTTCTCTTGACAGTGCAGTCTGTGTTCGAGCTTTCCCCAAGCCTGGCACCCCCCATTTGCTCTTTTGCTCTTTTGAGAGACTGGATAAGCTTCTGAATGACTCTACTCTGGTTCTCAGCATTTTGGCATTTATTTGAAAAATGCCCATTGTCACCACATCTGTAACAAATGCTGTCCTCTGAACCTCTGTTAGTCCTAACACCCTGTGTTTTACCAGGACCCAGTCTTTTGGGTTCCACCTGCAACATATTAGCTGACATATCTAAAGATTGGGCCGTTTGGGCTGACACCTTCTGCTGTAGTCTTTCCACTTGTTTCTTTAAAGCTACTATTTCTGAGTCTTCACTACTTTCTATCACAGGACACTGTGTCTCGCGAACCGTCAATCGGTCACTATCTGTTTCGTGCCTAGTGCTGTGTTTCATAGCAGCAAACATGGTTTTCAACTCTTTAATATCTGCTTTCAAAGACTGTATGTCAGTCTGACGACTGCCTGCAACTTGTACCCGCTGTACAGATGAGCTAAGCTTAATCCTAGCTGCTGCATATTCTTCCTCCGCTCTAACTTCTGTTAATAACTCTAAAAACTTTGGAGGATTCTGCCTTCTCTCCCTCAACTTTAGCTGTACCAACATGAGGTCGGAATATACTGCCCCCCTTAATAGTTGCTCTATCCGGGCCACATCTACCCGACTGGCCTGCATCCCCCCTTTGCTAGCTATTAAGGTGAGGGACTGCTCCACTCGTCTTAGAAAGTCTGACAGTTTTTCGTCTTTCTCCTGTTGCAGTAGTCGAAACTTGAAATACAGATCTTCACCTGATTCAGCGGTGCCAAAAGCACTCTCGATGGCATCCAAACACTTGGAGGGTGAGACATCTGGCTCCGCTGTATGTACGGCTTTCACCACCGCCAGAGCGGGTCCCCGAAGACATTCTATGAGGCGTCTGCGCTTTTCTTTAGCTGAACATTCGCTCTCATCCACCATCCAACGAGCCTGCTCCAACCATTGCTCCAATGTTTCTTCTCCTGGTGGTGTGGGTAGGGAGCCAGAGAATATACGCAGGCGATGGTATCCACTGTATTCTTTCCCTGGTCTCTCTACTTTGGCCAAAACGTCTCCCACTGCACGAATAATGGACTCCACTGAACAGGTAGGTCCAACAGCATCCCACGAAGTTTTGACAGATTCCGGTTGATCGCCATCAGAAGCTGGACTCTGCGCTGCTGCAAAAATCGGCCAGCAGAGATCAGTAGCAGCATGATGCACTTCAGCTGGGACTCTGCTTGGGTCAACTGGTTCTCTACTTTCACACAAAACCATCAACCGGCCCAGCTTCTGGTTGTACATCCTGCCCCTCACTCTGACTCGACCCAGAATTTTTACTGTTTGTAAAGTCTCTTCTATCTGGTCTACTTCAACGCCTGGGGGAACGAGAGCCAAAACTGCACGGGTCTCGTCCAATGATTCACCCTGACACCATTCTCTTAGCCTAGTCCCCATCTCTGTATAAATAGTATTTCTTTCCATGGTCGTGCAGGATTAACTACAAACACTACTTTTACTGTGACAGGCTATTAAACTCACTACTCTGTTTTACTGCCTATGTTATTCTTACCGCTATACAAGCTGCTTAAATTCACAAAGAAAAAAAAACTAATCCCAGCGATGCCTCCATTTTATGTAGCGCCCCCTAGCGTCTTTGGCATTAATGAGGGTGGCTAACCTGAGTTATTTAATATCAAGTGGTATCTCTACCAGTAAACTCTGAATTTTAACCAGTATAACACAGAAGAATAAACATATGCTTTAAACACATGAACAGTTTAATAAACAATTTAAATAAACAACAGACCACTCTTTTTATTTTACAATTAAACTGAAATGATACTTTTTAACCCCTTTTAAATAAAGAAAGGAAACTTAATGCCGGCTACTAAACAAATATAGTTTGGGTCGTTGCAGGCCTGATGTTGGTGCACTTGCGCTAACATTCCCCTTCAACCATGTCCCCGATCACCTGAAAACCTCCGTCTCCTGGAGGTCAGTCTCGCCAGTAGTCCGTCTGCTTCCGTCCAACGTCCTCAGCAGGGTTTGAGAATCCTTGCCTCCGTCCTCGCGTCTCTCTCTCTTAGCTGGCGAGCCGCCAACCGTTGGTGAGTCACGTGAGCGGTAGCCCCTCAACTGGCAGAGTAACGGACAGTTCTCTGCTGGCAAGCCGCCAACCGTTGGTGAGTCACGTGAGCGGTAGCCCGTCAACTGGCGGAGTAACGGACAGTTCTCTGCGGGGTTGCTCACCCAGTCCTCGGCGGCGGCTGTCTCTGCTGGCTAGCCACCAACCGTCCAACAAGTACCGCAGCGATAGCCACTGAGCTAGTGGCGTCACGAACTGTTCTCTGCTGGCCAACTGCCAACCGTCCGACGAAGCCGTTGGCGAGTCCCGCAGCGATAGCCACTCCACTAGCGGCGTCACGGACAGTTCTCTGCGGGGTTATTCACCCACGCAGCTCCAACCTCCACAGCTCGGCCGGAGTCCTTCTCTCCCCCTTCAACGGCACAAACGACAGTTCAGCCAAGTGTCTCCACCACGACAGTCCCTTCACTTTCAATGGGAAAAAACTAACTCGTTCACCTTCGCGCTCCTCCTTTTATTCTCTCCCGTTCTCTCCCTGCTGGCACAAGCCCCTCCCACACCTCCAAAATAAAATCCCAAACTACTTTTACAAACAGTTATTAAAAACAAACAGTATTAAAAGTACATTAAACTCCAAACACAGTATGTTTACATGTTCTATAAAACAAACATTAAACACCATTTACTTATCCATTCATTCACTACTAAATAAAATAAATATGAACTCAAACCAGAGGGTTACATATATATATATATATATATATATATATATATATATATATATATATTTTTTTTTTTTACATACCATATCTGCCTCTGGTGTTGCCCGGTGCAGAACAAATTGGTCAAGGGTTCTCCTGGTTTTGTTGTCTTTCACGTTTCTTATGTGTCCAGCTGCAGAAGCATGCTGTTTCACATCACACTGTCCACCGTGGGCTACAGAAAAAGTATGCTTGCAGACAGTACAGTTCGCTTTGGTCATTATCATTCACGCGTTCCAGCCACACATGTTCCTTTTCCCACTCGACTCTGTATTTTTGCAGCCGTTTCTTTTTTTTCCTGGGGGGAGTACTCAGGCTCGAAGGTGATCTATGTTCACTGTTTAAATCACCTGAATGCTTGCCGCTTGCGTCCATGCTGCCTTCTTCTTCAAATGCTGTCGCTGCTGTGTCTTCCGTAAACAGCCAAAACTGGACCAATGAGATGAGCCAGATTCTGTAGTTTCAATCACGTGTGTAAAAGGCTGTCAGCTCATTGGTCACAGAGCAGAGCGGCTTCTTAAGTCAAAAGTCAAAGTCAAAGTCAACTTTATTGTCAGATCTGCAATATGTACTGTACAGGACATACACAGGACCGAAATTGTGTTTCTCTCAGTCCCTCGGTGCAACAGTAAACATCTAAACATTGAAACACTGAAACATATAATAATAGACATAAGCATAAAATAGTAAAACTAACACTGTCCTGAGTTTTTTGCATAGTGGTATAAGAGTATGAAAATTTACACCAACTCTAAAACTAAAACATTAAACATTTAATGAACATAATACTGGCCTGAGTTTTTGCATACTAGTATAAAAAAAGAGTATAAAAAGTATAACTAAAATAAACTAAGGGTTTCTAGCATTGACATTTGCAAAGTGGCAAAGCAGCGTATGAGTTAATGTACACAGTATATGTATGAGGTAGTAGTTGATGTTGTTATAGAGGCAAAAAGTGGCATATGCAGTAAGGCACATTGGGCATCCCTAAATAAGACCGTTCAGAGCACACTGTATATGTATCAGCAGTGGTGTAGATATTAGAGTAGTGTAAATGTAAACAGTAGTAATTACATGTAAGCAGTAGTAATAAAAGTAAACAGTATTAATGTTTATGTTTATGTTTATGTTTATGTTTATTAAATTTGTTCATTTTTTTACAAAAGAAACAATACAAGGCAATCTCATAATGATAGTGTACAAAATGTAAAAAAATGAAAGGTGGCAGAAAGAAGAATAAATCTTATTATATCTGCCCCTTATCTCCAACAATCAGATTAAACAACAGTAGTCAAACCATGTAAACAATAATAATCTTCAACCAACTTTTTCCAACAATCAGGTTAAACAATAATATTCTTCAACCAACAGTACAAAATGACTAACTCTTTCTAATTTTCTAACTAATACTAATACAGTACAAAATGACTAACTCTTTCTAGTTTTCTAACTAATACTAATACAGTACAAAATGACTAACACTTTCTAATTTTCTAACTAATGCAATACACATTACGTTATTTCACATATATTTTTTTAACATATTTGTTTTGATCATTTTTTTAAATGTAAACATTGACTTGGCATTTTTAACTACATTCTCCAAGCCATTCCATAATCTAATTCCCTGGATTGAGGTAGAACGTCCCTTCAAACTGGTTCTGAATTGTGGTTTTACAAACAACTCTGTTCCCTTAAGATTATAACAACTTTGTCTTTTAACAAAGTGCATTTGGATATTTAAAGGTAATGCATTATTTTGAGCTCTATACATAACTGATAAGATATTATAGTCTACCAAATCATGGAACTTCAGTAATTTTAGTTGATAAAATAATGTACTTGATGGATGACGGTAATGCTTTCTAGTGATAATTCTTACAGCTCTTTTCTGTAATACAAAAATAGGCTTTGTGATTGTTTTACACGCATTCCCCCAAACATCAATACAATAGATTAAGTGTGGAACAATGATTGTGTTATACAACAAATACAGAGCCTTATCATTCAATAGGTCTCTGACTTTGTACAGTACTGCTATCGATTTAGCTATTTTTATTCTTACAGAATTTATGTGTTGTTTCCATGTCAGTTTGTCATCAATGATAACACCCAAAAACTTCACCTCACTCACTCTACAAATCTCAACATCCTCAATTTTGAGTGGAACATCAACAGTTTTCTTTCTATTACCGAATATCATGTAATTAGTTTTCTCTAGATTTAATGATAATTTATTTATTTTAAACCAAGTTTGTATCTTTACAAATTCTGTCTTTATCAATTCTAACATTTGTTCTATATCTTCACCTGAACAGAAAAAAGTGGTATCATCTGCGAAAAGTACACATTTAAGGAGTCCTGACACATTTACCAAGTCATTCACATATAAAATAAAAAGCTTTGGTCCAAGTACAGAACCTTGGGGAACTCCACATGTGATATTACAGAGGTCAGATCTTACATCATTTATTTGTACAAATTGTTTCCTATTTTTTAAGTAGCTAGATACCCACTGTAATGCTGGTCCTCTAATACCATATTTGTTCAGTTTTTCAAGGAGTATTGTGTGATCAATAGTATCGAATGCTTTTTTTAAATCAACAAAGATACTGATACAGTGTTGTTTTTGATCGACAGCAGTAGTTATTTGTTCCATTAATTCCATGAGAGCCATTGATGTAGAGTTTTTTGATCTAAACCCATACTGACTGCTGCTTAGAATATTTTGTTTATCTATAAATTGGTCTAGTCTGTTTACAAATAGTTTTTCAAGAATTTTTGAAAACTGTGGTAACAAGGATATAGGTCTATAATTGTTGAATACACATTTATCACCATTTTTAAAAAGAGGAACGACCTTAGCTACTTTCATATTATCTGGAAAAATTCCTGTTGAAAATGATAAGTTACATATGTATGTGAACGGCTCAATAACATGGCTCATTATGTCCTTTACAAACATCATATCCATGTCCACCCAGTCTTTCGATCTCTTGTCTGTAAGATGTTTTACTACATTCATTATTTCCTCTTTGTTAGTTCCATTTAGGAAAATACTATTTGCACAACCTGTAATTGAGTGGATCATATTTTTATCTACTTTTGGTATCTTAGCTGCAAGGCTTGATCCAACATTCACGAAATATTGATTAAATCCATTTACAATTTCATTTTCATCATGAACTTCATCGTTGTCTTTTACAAAATATTTTGAAATACCAGTTTTTGCTTTATGATTCTTCAGTACACCATTCATTACTCGCCATGTTGCTTTCATATCACCATTAGTTTTATCTAATAATTTACTATAATATTCTTTCTTATGTTTCCTTATAATCCCTACTAATTTATTTTTATACTTTTTATATTTTTCTTCTGCGCTCTGACTTCGCAATTTCAAGAAACATGAATACAAATAATTCTTTTTTTTACATGCATTTCTTAACCCTTTTGTCATCCATGGTTGATCATTCGTATTTCTCTTTGTGTAATTTGTTTGCACACAATTCTTTTCATACAGGGTTTCCAAGATATTCATTCATTCATTCATTCATTCATTCAACCTTTATTTATACAGGCTAGCCTCGTTGAGTCACGGGGACTCATTTACAAGAGGGACCTGTCTCACTCACACCAAACAACCATCCACTCTCACACTCACACCTAGGGTCAATTTAGAGTCACCAATCAGCCTAACAAGCATGTTTTTTGGTCATGTTTTTAAACTCATCATATGCCCTGTTCGCATCATCAACATACACATCATTCCAGTCTTGTTTATCCAGATCCTCTTTCAATTTTTCCAAAACTTTTTTTGATGTGTTTATGATCTTTTTCTTCGTTGTGACTGCTTTTGTGATATTTTGATCATTTTTAAAGATTGTGAAAACTGGTAAATGATCACTTAAGTCGGTCGTTAAGATACCACCAATCACATCCCCATTTGTTATATTTGTGAAAATATTATCAATTATTGTGGCACTATGAGTTGTAATTCTTGTTGGCTTTGATATCAATGGATACATATTTAAACTGTACATTGAGTTTATAAATGTGCTTATGTTATTTGAATCTGTTTTATTTCCCATATCAATGTTAAAGTCTCCACACAAAAAAATATTTTTATTAAAACTCTTCTCCATTAGTTCCAAGATTTTATCAGTGAATATTTCTATATTTGCTCCTGGTGATCTATATACACAACTTATTATTATGTTTTTATCGTTTTTGTTTATAATTTCTATTGTTATCATTTCCATAATATTATCAACTATTATTGACATTTCATTATTTAATTTACATTTTATTTCATTATTGACAAATAGTGCGACACCACCACCTCTTTTATTATTTCTGTTCATATGATATAAATCATACCCCTCGATGTGAATATTACTAGTGTTATCATCATTAAGCCATGTCTCTGACAACGCTATTATCGTAAAAGTTCTATTTAATTGTTTTAAGTAATCTGTTATTTTGGATATGTTTGCATTTATACTTCTGCTATTAAAGTGAATAATGGAGAGAACTCCATTTGATATATTGATGTCATTAAACTGCTCTTCATTATAATATTCGCTATCATTTATTACAGGAAAAAAATTTGCATCAATCACATTTTCAACATTATATATTTTAGGTTCTGAGTCTTCGTATGTTGTCATGTTCTAATGTATTTGTTCATTTCACCGTATATTTTATCCATTTTGATTGTGAGTTGTTTTCATTGATTAATAAATGTAAACAGAGAATGTAAACAGTATTATGATTATAGGCAGTGATGTAATACAAACATTAGTGCAAGTATGAGAAGTAGTGCAAACTGTATGAGCACATGACCGAGAGTTTAGTGAATAACCCGTTTGATGACACAGAGTCCAGTGTTAAAATCTTTGTGTTGTGTGGTAATGTGTGAGAAAGTTTTAGTGTTAAGGCAGTTCAAATGGGAGGGGGGGCAGAGCAGGCAGAGTGTTTAGCATCCTGACTGCCTGATGAACAGAGCTGTCTCTCAGTCTGCTGGTTCGAGCCTGGAGACTCCTCAGTCTCCTTCCTGATGGCAGCAGTCTGAAGCAGCTGTGTAGTGGGTGTGTGGGATCACCTGCCATGCAGAGGGCTTTCCGAGTGAGGCGTTTGCTGTGTAAGTCCTGCAGTGAGGGCAAGGAGGTGCCCACGATCTTCTCAGCTGCTCTCACAATGCGCTGGAGGCTCTTGCGGCAGGATGCAGTACATGCACCAAACCACACAGTGATGCAGCTGGTCAGGACACTTTCTATGGCACCTCTGTAGAAGGTGCTCATGATGGGGGTTGAAGCTCCAGCCCTTTTCAGCTTGCGGAGAAAGTAGAGACGCTGGTGAGCCTTCTTTGCCAGTGCCTTAACCGTAATAATTGACATAAAAGCGCATCATTATTGATCAACTCCATTGACGTTGACAGAATAGTTTTGATTCTCACGATATTACGGGACAAAGTGCGTCCCGTAATAGATCAGTAATGGTACATCCAGACCGAACGCGATTTCAACTGCAGGAGCATCCAGTTTACATGCAAAGTCAATGGGGGACGCACCTCCATGCGCCTCCTGGCGTCTTGCGTCACGTCGCGTGCGTGTTGAGCGTGCTGGAGAGCGATTTCCGTGCACGTGAACCCGCGTCAACCTCCAAAGCACGCCTCCAACATGCTGAAGATTTCGCCGTTCAAACTTTCAAACGCCGCTCAAACTCTACCCGATTGGTTGGTGTGTCAACCAATCAGGGAGAGTCGGGGGAGAAGAGAGGGGGTCAGGGGGAGAGTCCCTATGTGACGCGGAAACCAGTGACGCGGAAACCATTGCGCATGTGACGTATTGTTTGTGGAACACAGAAAAAACCCGCGGAGTCATGGAATATGGAAGAGAAACTCATTGTAGCTGTGTGTTCGCGACAATTCCTTCACGACCAGTCAAGTCTGCTCCACAGAGACAGAAATAAAGAGCTCCTCGCCTCGCGGAGTGCATTGACGACTCGGTACACCGGTAAGCTCCTCCCACACACCCCGCAGCAGCAGGGTTGCCAGATAAACATGAATTTTTTTTTATTTATTTTTTTTACCCCTTTTCAGTGCAAATGTTCACTAAACTCAACACACTATTAATCTTATCAGACCCTCACGCAGCAAATATGACAGTTTGGGTAAAAAAAATAAAAAATAAGCAACAGTACTAGATGATTCATTAATTCTTATCTGGCAACCCTGCACAGCAGTTTTCGCAGCAGTTTCGCTTCTGGCTTTTTGTTCTGGACACAAAGTGCGTCCACTTGCGTGCGTGAGGAGCTTTTTGGAAGTTGAAAATCGGTCCGGTGTGAATCCACCATAAGGGACGCGTCCTTTTGTTTCTAAATACAGAACAATTCCGTTTTTCAAGGGACGGTTGGCAACCCTATGAGCTGGTCAAGCCTGTCTCTGTCTTTTAGCATGTTAGCTCCTTGCACGTCCAGCTCTGCAGCTTTGTGCTGCTCCACGCGGTCCAAACTGTTTACAAGAAGGACTGTTAGCATGTTAACTCCATACATAATGAAGGGGAAAAGAGTGAATAACTTACTGCGCCGTTTCTCCATCCAAAAGGCCGCGTATCGTTAGCATTTTAGCTCCGCAATTTGTTAGCGTTAGCATGTTAGCTCGTTGCTACTCCGGTCAGGTCCGGCTCGCACGCTGTCTGCTGCTTCACGCAGTCAACAGCGTCTTTTTCATTCGCCCATCTGTCCCTCAGCACAACCGCCGTTCATCTACATCTCATGTATCCATGCGCAGGAACCTCTGAGCGGACACAAGATTTGACTGTCGAAGCCGAGGCAAACCGAAGCTAGCCAAAACATGGCGGCACTACCGAAAACTGACTGCTGCCGGAAACTGTGGGAAACTGCCGCAAACCCTATCTGGGTGTCCAAACATAACAAAATAGAATTTTGACACACCTAAAACAATTAAAAGTCAAATTAAATTTACACATGAGTTTGTAATAATTGCAGAGATGTACTGTATAAGGTTAGGGACCTATTGAATGACAAAGCATTGTATCTGTTGTATAACACCATCATTGTTCCACATTTAATTTATTGCATTAATGTTTGGGGAAAAGCATGTAAAACTATTACAAAACCTATTTTTATTTTACAGAAAAGAGCCATAAGGATTATTGCAAGAACTGTCATCCATCTAGTATATTATTTTTTCAGTTGAAATTACTGAAGTTCCATGATTTAGTAGATTACCA
>JBBPBX010063001.1:0-16936 GCA_038048925.1 Garcialebias charrua
CTCGGACTTAATAAATCAGATTTGGGCCAGATTCGGTCGTGCAGAAATAGACCTTTTTGCAGCCCGAAGCAGCAGGAAGTGTGCACTCTGGTGCTCACTGAACCCAAAAGACGACCCCCCTCTGGGAGTGGACGTTTTTGCACTCAGACGGTGGTCAGAAAAGAAGCTTTACGCTTTTCCACCAGTCCCTCTCATTCCAAGAGTGCTAGAACGAGTCCGGGAGGAGAAACTGTCTCTCATCCTGGTGGCTCCAGAGTACAAATATGCACCCTGGTCCCCAGACCTGCAGCAGCTGGTAGTGGACAGCCCCCTGCAGCTGCCGTGGAGGGAGGATGCTCTCCTCCAAGCGGGAGGGGCGATCAGGCATTTCCCAGAAATAGGCCAACGCCTTTGGGCCTGGAAGCTGAGCGGCGCCGCCTAACAAACTTAGGCCTCACCCCAGCCGTGGTTCGGACGATTCAGGACGCCCGTGCCCCGCCCACAACTACGCTTTATGCGTCTAGTGGGCAGCTTTTCAGCGGTGGTGCGGGGACAGAGGCATCGAGGCCACAGCATGTGACGTTGGCTCTGTCCTGGCTTTTCTGCAACTGCTGTTGGAGAGAAAGCTAGTTTTTAGCACGATAAAAGTGTACGCGGCGGCCATTTCATCATGTCACGAGGGTTTTGGTGGCAGGACGTTATTCAATCATTCTCTGATTAAACGTTTCCTGAGGGGCGTTAGACGCCTTAGACCCTTGAAGCGTGACATCACACCTCAGGGGGATCTGGCACTAGTTCTGGGCGCTTTAACCAAAGCCCCCTTTTGAACCCTTAGAGGAGGTGTCAATTAAGTTTTTGTCCATAAGAACTGCTCTCTTGCTGGCACTCACGTCGGCAAAGAAGGTGAGTGACCTCTGCATTTTCCATAGCTCCCTCTTGTTTACATATTAAACCTGATGGCAGCTCAGCGACTTTGAGGCCTAACCCGGCTTTATCCCAAGTCGCTCACCAGCAGTTTTTAAATCTCGGACAATAACTCTTAGTGGTTTCCATCTCCCTCCTCATGCTTCAGAGGAGGAAGCTAGGTCACACTTGCTGTGCCCAATTAGGGCTCTCGGAGCTTATCTGGCACGCACAACGATGTTATATGGCTCGCACAGAGGGGGTGCGCCTTTCTCAAAATCTGTTTGTCCATTACAGGGACAACTCAGCGGGTCGGGCTCTGTCCTCTCAGCGCCTCTCCCACTGGCTATGTGAAGCCATATCAGAGGCTTACAAAGCTGCAGGGAAGGAGCCTCCTGCATCCCTGCGAGCTCATTCGACGCGAGCGATTGCGTCGTCCACAGCTCTACATGGTGGGATGTCGGTCAGCGACATCTGTCAGGCCGCAGCTTGGGGCTCCCCCTGTTCTTTCACCCGTTTTTATTTACGGGATGTTTCTGCTTTTTCCATGGCTCATTCAGTCCTGGGAGTCCTGGATAAGTAGTAGGAGTTCACCTCCTGATGTTCTAACTGCCTGCTGTACATAGTTCTTGTGGCAGTTCGATTCTTACCCCCTTTTTTGTGGGGGTCTTTTGCAGCCTGAGAGTGACCCTCTCACCGGCAATGTAAAAAAAAAAAAAAAAAACAAATAAAACATTTCGTTTTTCAATGTTGTGGCCCTCTGTTCTGCAGCAGGGCACGTCTGGAGGTGGTGTAAAGGCCTGCGGGCCTCCTCCAGCCCACCACCGGCCCTCCCTCATGCATTGAGGGAGGACAGGTTTATTGGGATTGGGTGAGCAGGTGCTCTGCGTTGGTTGGATCCAGCGTGGCATGGACTATTTCCTGCTTCGCCCTTTATTCCAATAGGAGCTAAAGGGCGAGCTATACGACGTTAGAACGTTGGTTACGTATCGTAACCCCAGATTCTACGAGTATAGCGGAGCCCTTTAGCTATCGGGCCACTCTGCATCCAAATTGGCTGAATGAATTAGCTATATTTGGAGATAGATCCACCTCGGTCGAGGGGTTTTACGGACCGAGGGGTGGGCCCATCCGGTAGGTGGGCGTGGACTAAAAGGTTTTCAGTGGGCGCTGACGCGCGAGGGAGGTTTCCAATAGGAGCTAAAGGGCTCCGCTATACTCGTAGAATCTGGGGTTACGATACGTAACCAACGGTTTGTGTCTTTATTCTTTCTCTCCAGTGACTTTGTTACAAGTTAGTAGCAGTTTTCTGGAAGATAAAGGAGTTACTTCTTACTCTCTGTGCTGATCCAAAACAAACAAAGAGTGAACGACTCAAGTGAACCGAGTTACTTTAGTGACTCATTAGACTGACTCAGATCCATAAAGTGAACCGAGTTACTTTAGTGACTCATTAGACTGACTCAGATCCATAAAGTGAACCGGGTTACTTTAGTGATTCATTAGACTGACTCAGATCCATAAAGTGAACCGAGTTACTTTAGTGACTCATTAGACTGACTCAGATCCATAAAGTGAACCGAGTTACTTTAGTGACTCATTAGACTGACTCAGATCCATAAAGTGAACCGGGTTACTTTAGTGATTCATTAGATTGACTCAGATCCATAAAGTGAACCGGGTTACTTTAGTGATTCATTAGATTGAGTCAGATCCATAAAGTGAACCGGGTTACTTTAGTGATTCATTAGATTGAGTCAGATCCATAAAGTGAACCGGGTTACTTTAGTGACTCATTAGACTGACTCAGATCCATAAAGTGAACCGGGTTACTTTAGTGACTCATTAGACTGACTCAGATCCATAAAGTGAACCGGGTTACTTTAGTGATTCATTAGATTGACTCAGATCCATAAAGTGAACCGGGTTACTTTAGTGATTCATTAGATTGAGTCAGATCCATAAAGTGAACCGGGTTACTTTAGTGATTCATTAGATTGATTCAGATCCATAAAGTGAACTGGGTTACTTTAGTGATTCATTAGATTGAGTCAGATCCATAGAGTGAACCGGGTTACTTTAGTGATTCATTAGATTGAGTCAGATCCATAAAGTGAACCGGGTTACTTTAGTGACTCATTAGATTGACCCAGATCCATAAAGTGAACCGGGTTACTTTAGTGATTCATTAGATTGATTCAGATCCATAAAGTGAACCGGGTTACTTTAGTGATTCATTAGATTGATTCAGATCCATAAAGTGAACCGAGTTACTTTAGTGACTCATTAGACTGACTCAGATCCATAAAGTGAACCGGGTTACTTTAGTGATTCATTAGATTGATTCAGATCCATAAAGCGAACCGGGTTACTTTAGTGATTCATTAGATTGAGTCAGATCCATAAAGTGAACCGGGTTACTTTAGTGATTCATTAGATTGAGTCAGATCCATAAAGTGAACCGGGTTACTTTAGTGATTCATTAGATTGAGTCAGATCCATAAAGTGAACCGGGTTACTTTATTGACTCATTAGACTGACCCAGATCCATGAAGTGAACCAAGTTACTTTAGGGCCAGTTTACACGGCGCGTATTTTGAGTGTAACCGCTACTTTCTCTTTGCGACTTTGCTTATCGCCTACACGACACCGCTGGCCCCCCTCGATGACACCGATAGTTTTCTGAGCCTGCTCCCAAAGTGGAACTTTTTCGCTGCACCCCCGCTGATAATATAAACATCTCCTGCTGATCTTTTGTGTCAACCACATGCGCGCAGCCCGCACGCGCGGGGCAGGCTGACATTTCACGTGTCACGCTGCTCAATATAACAGTTTAACAATAATAAACAGTATTTATGTTGGCGTGGGAGATGTTTAAATTTATCTGAACTACAGTATCTATCTGGACTCGTTACATTTTTTAAACAGTGCGTAACGTGCTGTGAAAATGAAGACACCAGGTTTATTTTTTATTTATTTATTTATTCAGCACCACAAAGTTTACAACACAAACACTGAGAATTAAACTGAACACTATTAAAACACGTGAACCGAACTGTAACTACGTTAATGAACTGGACTCTTGCTGTGTGTTCATCTGGACCCATCAGAACCGCCGAACCATCTGCCTGTTGGAACGACAGCTTCTCCACCTGGCAGAAATAAATAAATAAATAAAAACTCCGTTGTTGTGTGATCAAAGTAAACACAAGCAAACATTATATTAAGAACGTTGATTTACCTGCTGTAAGTCAGCTGTTTATCACGGAGTAAAGTCAGACTTCATCCTCATCGACTCGGTTCTGGTCCACAGTCAGCAACTGGTGCAGCTTGTTAGATGAAGAGGTCCCGGCCGCTTGGTGTCAAATAGTGTCGACTCTTATCCAAAATCCAGCTTTAACTTGTTGTTGTTAGCTCAGCTTTTAGCACAAAAGAAACTAGCAGACTGCCAGCAGAGTGACGCAGCACACATGCGCAGTGGGTGAAGGTTCAGCAGGACGCATGCGCAGTGGGTGTAAGCGGGGGGGCATGAGGGAGGGGGGAGATTCGAGCAGATCCATGTCAGATCCGTGTCAACGCAAAACTTTTAAACTAATTAACATGCCCAAAAGTTACGTTTCCCCCACACAGTATCCGTGTAAACAGGGCCTTAGTGATTCATTAGATTGAGTCAGATCCATAAAGTGAACCGGGTTACTTTATTGATTCATTAGACTGACCCAGATCCATAAAGCCAACAGGAAGTGTCACTTTAGGAAGGGGGTGTGACCAACGTTACGTTCCGCTCGCTCGTTGGTGTGTTTCACCAAATGAGAGAGGGGGAACGTGTGAAGATCACTCAGGATAGGAGAGAACAATAGTACGTCAGAAGACTTGCAGGTATGAACAAACAGAGAATCTGTTTTGAGAACAGATTCGATTTGTTTTTAGAAAGGACAGGAGACAGGAGAGAACTGTCTGCGACGTTTCACTTCGTTCCCAAAACAAACAAATACTAACAGATCATTCTGAGGTGTTCTTTTAACTTTGGCATATTTAAAATATACCAGCTTACAACAGGCAACAGGATTACTATTCAGCGTGTTATGATTGATTAAATGCGCTGATACTTTATTGTGCCTGTCAAATATATAAGGCTGAGTGGAGCGGTGTCCACCACCAAGATGGCCGCCTGAAATCTCGTCGGCTCCAATAGGCGAGAGCATTCCATGGGGTATCTAGTGTATATATCTATGTGTGTAGCTGTTAGCATATGTAGCTGTTAGCATGTGTAGCTGTTAGCATGTGTAGCTGTTAGCATCTGTAGCTGTTAGCATGTGTAGCTGTTGGCATGTGTAGCTGTTGGCATGTGTAGCTGTTAGCATCTGTAGCTGTTAGCATGTGTAGCTGTTAGCATGTGTAGCTGTTAGCATGTGTAGCTGTTAGCATCTGTAGCTGTTAGCATCTGTAGCTGTTAGCATCTGTAGCTGTTAGCATGTGTAGCTGTTAGCATGTGTAGCTGTTAGCATGTGTAGCTGTTAGCATGTGTAGCTGTTAGCATCTGTAGCTGTTAGCATGTGTAGCTGTTAGCATCTGTAGCTGTTAGCATGTGTAGCTGTTAGCATGTGTAGCTGTTAGCATGTGTAGCTGTTAGCATCTGTAGCTGTTAGCATGTGTAGCTGTTAGCATCTGTAGCTGTTAGCATGTGTAGCTGTTAGCATCTGTAGCTGTTAGCATCTGTAGCTGTTAGCATCTGTAGCTGTTAGCATCTGTAGCTGTTAGCATGTGTAGCTGTTAGCATGTGTAGCTGTTAGCATGTGTAGCTGTTAGCATCTGTAGCTGTTAGCATGTGTAGCTGTTAGCATGTGTAGCTGTTAGCATGTGTAGCTGTTAGCATGTGTAGCTGTTAGCATGTGTAGCTGTTAGCATGTGTAGCTGTTAGCATGTGTAGCTGTTAGCATGTGTAGCTGTTAGCATGTGTAGCTGTTAGCATGTGTAGCTGTTAGCATGTGTAGCTGTTAGCATGTGTAGCTGTTAGCATGTGTAGCTGTTAGCATGTGTAGCTGTTAGCATGTGTAGCTGTTAGCATGTGTAGCTGTTAGCATGTGTAGCTGTTAGCATGTGTAGCTGTTAGCATGTGTAGCTGTTAGCATGTGTAGCTGTTAGCATGTGTAGCTGTTAGCATGTGTAGCTGTTAGCATGTGTAGCTGTTAGCATGTGTAGCTGTTAGCATGTGTAGCTGTTAGCATCTGTGTGTTAGCATGTGTAGCTGTTAGCATGTGTAGCTGTTAGCATGTGTAGCTGTTAGCATGTGTAGCTGTTAGCATGTGTAGCTGTTAGCATGTGTAGCTGTTAGCATGTGTAGCTGTTAGCATGTGTAGCTGTTAGCATGTGTAGCTGTTAGCATCTGTAGCTGTTAGCATGTGTAGCTGTTAGCATGTGTAGCTGTTAGCATGTGTAGCTGTTAGCATGTGTAGCTGTTAGCATGTGTAGCTGTTAGCATGTGTAGCTTTTAGCATGTGTAACTGTTAGCATGTGTAGCTGTTAGCATGTGTAGCTGTTAACATCTGTAGCTGTTAACATATGTAGCTGTTAGCATGTGTAGCTGTTAGCAGCTACGTCTCGTTGTCGCGTGCTTGGATAATCTAGTCTCGTGACTGTGTGTGTGTTTTTCTGTGTAGGAGCAGGAGCTTCACGTCAGACCTCCACCAACCACATGTTTGTTCTCTAACAGGTATGGTTGTCATTTCTAGTAAAATTGTTCAATATTATAGTTCGGTCCAGCAGCCTCCACTTCTAAAAGTCAGCGCTCACGCGGTTTGGTTGTGCACGCGCTTGTGAGGTTCTTTCAGAATAAAAGCTGATGTGTGTCTCCTGTTGGTACAAACTCTGTACATAAAACACATGTTAGCACTGGAAGCTGTAATGGGACCAACATTCCTGCTCAGCTGTTTCCACTAAAAGTTTGAATGTCTCCCCCATATCCAAAGAGTAGAGAACTTTTTGTGTTGCTAAGTTAAATAAATAAAAAACTTCAATGTGTTTTTCATGTTTTGACTCTAGATGATTGAAGTCATTCTTGCAGGTCTATGTTCATAAATGATTTTTAATGTCCTCCTGTGAATATGGATCCATAATATTTAACTTTTGTCTTTGTTTTGTGGTTATTTGTATGTTCATCATGTGAGAATGTTAAATTGTTTTCCCTGAAGTTTCCATTAATATTAAAACAAAACTCTTAGTTTCCAGTGACCAGTCTCACTTCAGGCTGACTGTAGAACATCTCCAGATGTTGTTCACCAAATGTCACCAAGATCTCATGTGGAATTTCAAAATAAAGGTCCTCCAAAGTTGGACATTTTCCATGTAATTTTCTCTAAGTTGCTGTTTGTTGCTCGTTCTTCAGGATGTTGTAGAAACAGTGAGGGTAAGTACGACTTTACCACAAATCACATCATTACTGTGCAGAAAGTTTGTCTCATTGAAATGCAACATAGTTCAAGTAAAAACAGGAATGTTTAATTTAAAATAATTTATAGGTTTAATATTTTTAAGTGATAACCATTTGGAAAAATAACAGTTAAAATTGTACATTAATTTCAGAAATGACATTTATAACATTTTAACATTAAGTGTTTCTTTTTACTGGTAAATTTTGAGAATTACAAGAGCTTTGTGTTATTTGTCCATGTCGACCAAAATCACTGGAGGTTTCTGGTTAGTGTGTATAAAAATTATACTTATTGTTCTCTGAGAACATTTTAATTTAAAGTTTCATATTTTGATTTGTGCAGAAACTCTGTGAACCACACAGTCTTTGTGGTGGATCAAGTTCAGCAGAAGACAATTCAAAACCTGCTGCAAAATAGAATAGAAGAGACCTTTATTATCATTGCACATGAATACAGTGAAATCTGGGTTTGCTTCCCAGAACAAAAGTAAAAACAGTAAAATATAAAACAATATAAAAATATAAACTGTATTAAAGTTAATAACAGGTTTGAGAAACACTCCAAATGTGCAACACAAGCAGATTGATATTACACCAGTTGTCCCTTATTCAGTTTTTATTACAGATTTTGTTGTTCAGTAACTGTGGACAGATAAAAACTATATTTAAATCTGTTTGTTCTTGTCTTGATTGATCTGTACCTTTTCCCTGATGGTAACAGTTCTCATATTATATAATATGTTTAATTAAATATGTCAATTAAACTGCTCCAAGACTGAGGCCATACTGATTGGCACCCCTCACCAGGTACAGACATCTCCTATAACAAGACTTTCCTTTTCTGGACAAGACATCACCCTCTCCACCTCTGTTACTAATCTTGGAATAAAAATGGACTCCAATCTTACATTTGAAAATCACATTAAACATCTGTTTAAAACTTGCTTCTTCCATCTTCGAAACATCTCCAGACTTCGCCCATCTCTAACTTTTTCCGATGCCGAGAAGCTCGTCCATGCTTTTGTCTCCTCCAGGCTCGACTACTGCAACTCCCTGTTTATTGGAATCCCTGGCAAAAACCTTCAGAAACTTCAATATATTCAAAACAGTGCAGCAAGGATCTTGTTGAGAGTTCGGAAATTTGAACATATTACGCCCATTCTCCATAACCTTCATTGGCTTCCTGTCGCCTACAGAATTCAGTACAAAACTGCTCTCATTACACATCAGTGCTTACACGGAACTTCACCGGATTATCTGAAGGATATTCTTATTCCATACTCATCCACCCGTTCGCTGCGGTCACAGAACAGTAATCTCCTTCACATTCCGAGAACCAAATTAAAGACCATGGGAGACCGGGCTTTCAGTGTGGCTGCCCCCCGCCTGTGGAACTCTCTTCCTGACTGTCTGAGAGCCCCACAATCTGTGGTTGACTTTAAGAGCGGCTTGAAGACCTTTCTTTTCAACCGAGCATACTCTACCTCCTCATGATTCTACTTTTGATCTTAGCTGATACTGTTATTGATTTTAACTGTTTTATTATTTGTTTTGTTGACATTTAATTCTGTTGCACCTTGTAGCACTTTGAGATTTTCATTAATGAAAAGTGCGTTATAAATTGAATTCATTATTATTATTATTATTATTATTATTAATACTGTAAATAATAACACAAATAAATCATCCACAAATAATTTTGTAACAACAGCAAGTATGACATCATTAACAGCTTTTATTTTGAAAACTTGCTAAAGGTTACCATAATTCATAGTGTTTGTGTGCACAACAAAACCATCATTTTGGAAGTGGAGACTGGCTTGACAGCATTTTTTACTGCGTGACGTTCTCAGAGTTGGGGCAGGAGCTACATGTCAGACCACCACCAACCACATGTTTTTTTTTCTGTTACAGATGAAGTTCATGTTAATAAATGTTGTGAAGCTGAGAAGAGTTCCTGGGTGAGCGATTCATCAGTTCACTGGTATCAAACCAAACATCAGGGTTACACAGGTATGTATTTATTTACTGCAGTCTAAAGTGAAGTGTGGAGCTAAGCTGTGTTAGGAACTGTTTGGATCCTGCAGTCAAGCTGTCCACCATTCAGATTTTTTAAAATCTTGCTCTTCTTCACAGCTTGTTACAGCATCACGATGCGTTCAGTTTCATCTAGAAAATGCACTCCACTACACCAACATATCCAGGAATTCAGAAATACAAAATGTCTGGTATATTAGTTTAAATATTTCTTGACATATCATCAGAAAAGTCACTTCAATACTGTTCACTTATTAAAATGCTCTAACAACAAACAAAAACTCATGATGTCATCAACAAGTTTCATTCAAAATAATATTTTAAGTGGTTTTATTGTGATATATATACTATATATATACATACACAGAATGTCATAAAAACTTATGTAATTCCTCAGGGAAAAAAAAATATTTG
The DNA here is from genome assembly GCA_038048925.1 of Garcialebias charrua. Taxonomy (NCBI): domain Eukaryota; kingdom Metazoa; phylum Chordata; class Actinopteri; order Cyprinodontiformes; family Rivulidae; genus Garcialebias; species Garcialebias charrua. The sequence continues at coordinate 9,764 of JBBPBX010063001.1, forward strand.
CCAGAACATAAGTTTTGTCCTACAGATTATAAACTCTAATTTGCCACAGGTGTTGAGAAATTCCAGAAGTTTGTTCAACTCAGTTCTGGTGGTTTTGGAGTGATGACAGGATGCATCCATGCAGCCTACGTGAATTATAATTCTGTGGACAGAGGGTGGGAGTGTGTGCAGGCTGGGGAGTTTTACAAGAATGATGAGGACTGTGGCTCCTTGGATACAAAGTGTAATGACATTGAAGTAATGAATTTATTGTGGGACTGAATATCAGTGAATGAGCGTGGTCGGATGAAAAATTGTGTGAAGAGATGCTGATGGTGGACAACTGGGGCTGTGTGGAGGGAGGGGGAGATCTGAAGATGATTTCTGCAACAATGATAACGACAGTGGAAAAAGACAGGCGAGCCATTTCACTAGTGTGATCTGCTTTGTGGAGACATGGTGAGGAACAGGAAGTTCGAAGGGGGGTATTTTGAAGAAAAAGTGAAGTTTGCTGTGGACTTTGGGCATCCCCAGCCAGGAGAAGTCTTGAAGAATGAAAGTGTTAAATCAGTTTTTCAGCTGGATGCTATGATGCACTGAATGATGGGGGTGTTTGTCTGTCCACTTGTGATGTGACCTGTATATTATTTTTTTTACAGTGTACTGCTGAATGAAGAGATGAGATTCACACAAGAAATATGTTTTTTAGCTTTTGTATTAAACACATGAACATTAGAACACAAAATTAAACTGTTGAAATAAAATAATGAATTTAACCCTTGCTTTAGTTTCAGTTAGTTTAGTCCAGGGGTGCTCACACTTTTTCAGCATGCGAGCTACTTATAAAACAACCAAGTCAAAATGATCTACCCAATACAAAAATGCAAAACATATACCGTAACTATCTTCAAATGTATTAAGGATTGTTTTTATGTACAATGTATGTTGATGTACCTTGCATAACTTAATAAGCCAATATTGCACAACCAGTGTTGGGAATGTTACTTTGAAAAAGTAATTAATTATAGTTAGCTAGTTACTTCTCCCAAAAAGTAACTGAGTTAGTAACTGAATTACTCCCCTATAAAAGTAATTAGTTACCAGGGAAAGTAACTATTGTTTGTTTGGTTGGTTTAAGTTTGGTTTAGGCTACAAATTTAAAGTAGAAATGCAAAGACAGGTACTTAACACTAGCCTGGTTAAAACCAGACCTTTGTCCTTCACTTCGCTTCGTACTAGGGTCTGGGATTTCTCCCATAGACAACGATTTCTCCGGTCGATTTTTGACCGGACCAATCAGAGAACAGAAGGCGGAGTTTTGAACGACGTCGACTGACGTCGTCAGTTAAAATGGCTGCCGCCACGAAGGAATTTTCATGAAAACAAGGTAAAAAACTATTATTTCTTTGCTGAGAAAAAATATATTTCTTAGCTGACGTTATATCAGAAGTGTTCCTGAGCTTAACAGTTCCTAAATCAATTCACGAAATGGTCAAATCTGCTGGATTTAAATTGTTTCGGTTTGACATTTTCCAAACAGCCTCGGGTGCGCTACGAAAATAAATGATAAAAAATCGAATTTTATCTCAAATGTTTCATCCAGGCCAACAGTCAGTAAATTAGAGCCATATAATTACACACTGGTAGCAGAAAAAAATATCCACCGAGTGGTTTCTGAGCTATTTATCTGAATAGTTAGCCTGGACCTCGCCAGGCTAAACTAACAAAACTCCGCCTTCTGTTCTCTGATTGGTCCGGTCAAAAATCGACCGGAGAAATCCTTGTCTATGAGAGAAGTCCCAGACCCTAGTACGAAGTGAAGGACAAGGGTCTGGTTTTAACCAGGCTAACTTAACACAAAACTTTTAATACTTACTGCACCTCAACAGAACATGACTGGTTGACATACTATACTTCAAGTTTTTTCTTCATTACAAAAATACAGTTTAACAAAATAATATAACAGTTGTGTTTTTAGCTCTATGTACACACTGTACTGTTCAAGTGTTTTCTTAGAAATAAAAGTAAACTGTAGTGTAAAATAAAATCAAACCCTCACACAACTGGTTTTTCAAGTATTTTCTTAAAGGAGACCACATATAGGTCTTTAAAATTTTTATGTTATGTCTGTGTGCTATCTTGACAATATTAATTCATTTTAATACACAAAATAATTCTTAGATAATTAATTATACCCTTTTTAATTCTGCCATCCAAGCAGTTAAAGTTGGATTTTTTTGCTCCAGCACAGAAACTTGTGACGCAGAATGAACTAAACAGATTGATAAGCAGGTATGTTGTTGAAAACATGCTCCCGTTATCAACACTTGACTCAGACTCATTCAGAACCCTTATTGGCAAAATACCGGGGAGAGCAGGTGTCGGTCCTCCATGCAAAAAGACATTTTCTAAATACATAGATGCCGAGTACGCTAAAATGAATGCCGAGTTGAAGACTGAATTTGAAGAATTAGAATATGTCTCTACTACTGCAGACATTTGGACTGCACATAATAAAAGTTATCTTGGTGTAACTGCCCACTGGATACATCCACAAAGCATGGAACGAAGAAAAGCAGCCCTGGCATGCAGACGATTTAAAGGTCGTCATACACATGACAGTATTGCAACTGAGCTTGACAACATTCACTCATTCTATGGCATAGCCCACAAAATAACATCAACTGTCACGGATAATGGCTCTAATTTTGTCAAAGCCTTCAAGAAGTACCAGCCTGTGGAGGATGATGAGTCTGAGGATGATGAAGATGAGGTGACATTTGTGAACATTAATGATGTCTTGCAAAACAGTGTTGGTGATGATAATGATGACGTTGTAATTACTTTGCCACCACATCAGAGATGTGCATCACACACTTTAAACCTTGTTTCATGTACTGATGTTGACAAGTGGATACTGTCAAGACCAGAAACAAAAGCAATATACAGGAGTGCTACAACCAAATGCACAGCTTTATGGAACAAGGCTAGCCGTTCAACTGTGGCTGCAGAGACTGTTGATGATGTAATCACAAGGAAGCTGCTAGTCCCTTGCAGTACAAGATGGAACTCGTTTCATGATGCCCTTGCTCGCATCTGTGAGATCCCTATAGTTGCACTGAACACCATCTCTTCCAAGTTTGTTTTGAAAGCCATCACAGAACGGGAGCATCAGTTCCTCAAGGAATACTGTATGGTAATGAAGCCACTAACAGTAGCCTTAGACATACTTCAGGGAGAAGACAACTGTTTCCATGGCACACTCCTACCCACACTGGAGACATTGATGTTGAAGACCCTGGCCCTGAAGAGTGGTCTGCAAATCCTCGTTGACCTTCCAGAGGCAATTGTTACAGTAAGAACTAATATTTATTTTTAAATACATTCATACATAATGAAAAGATACAATGTAAAATTAAATATATTTGTAAACTTACAATGTGTAATGCGTGTGTGTGTGTGTGTGTGTGTGTGTGTGTGTGTGTGTGTGTGTGTGCGTGCGTGTGTGTGTTGCGTGTGTGTGTATGGATAGTCAGTATAATATTTACTTTGTATATCATTGCAGGCAATCAAAACAAGATTTGCAGAGGTGCTGGAAAGTGAAAATGCCGTCTTGGCTGCTGTGACTCTGCCCAGGTTTAAACTACGTTGGCTGTGGACGCAGGACAGGAAGGACAAGGCCAAGGCAGGTCTGCTAGCAGAGTGCCGGAAAAGTGCTCAAAATGAAGACCATCAAACAGGTACTACCATCACACCAGCATGCACTGAGTCAGCCATGGAGAATGAGTTCTTCTCCTTTGAGGATGAGGATGACACCTCTGCTACTGCTGAAAGCCAAGTTGCTGATTATTTCAAATCAGGAGCACAAGGGATGGACAGTCTTAATATGGTGTGCTCACACTGGACAACTTTTCTACAGCAGCAGCTTCCAGCTTCCATGCAAAGTCAATGGTGGACGCACCTCCAGCAGCCACCTGGCGTCTGGCGTCGTGCGTGTTGAGCGTGCTGGGGAGCGTTTTTCCGTGCACGTGAACCGGCGTCGGCTTCCAAGTGCCGCCTTCATTTTGCTGAAGTTTTCGCGGTCCAAGCGTTCAAACGCCGCTCAACTCTCCCTGATTGGTTGGTGTGTCAACCAATCAGGGAGAGTCGGGGTGTGGAGGAGGAGAGTCGGGGGAAGAAGAGAGGGGGTCCGCTATGACGCGGAAACGAGGGGACGGTTATTGCGCAACTGTGTGACGTATTATTTGTGTGACACAGAAAAAAAACCGCAAAGTCGTGTACAGTACTATGATGGAAGAGAAATTGATTGTTGCCGTGTGTTCACGACAAGTCTTGTACGACCAGTCAAGTCTCCTGTACAGAGACAGAAATAAAAAGGTCCTTGCCTGGCAGAGTGTCAGTGAGGAACTCAGTATACCGGGTAAGTTTTGAATTGTGAACGTTTCACGTTTAGCCACTTTAAGCTGCTGGCCGATGTGATTTGATTTGATGTTTATTCATTCATATTAAAAGAACAATACAAGATATTTTCATCAGATACAAGAATACAAGTAGGATAAAATGAAGGGAGCAGAAAGAAGATGAAATCTTATTATATCTGCCCCTTATTTCACAGTTTGTTCAAACAATGATAACCGTCAAACTACATAACAAAATGGATAAAAATAAGAATGATTTCAACTAACTCAAAGTATAGCCACCACGTTTAACGTTTTTAAATGCTTTTGTTTAGTGGATTACTGCAAGAAAAGGTGGAAGAGTCTGAGGGACACATATGCTAAAGAAGTTAAAAAGGAGAAAGACAGACAACGCAGTGGTGCAGCAGCAGACAGCAATACCAAATGGAAGTACATGGTGGTCATGTCCTTCTTGAAGCCTTTCATGACGCCACGTGAAACAAGTGGCAACATGCCTGACAGGACACATCTGGACACTTCCATGGAGAACCAGGCAGCTGTGGACGACGACACACAAGACCCAGAGGAGGCTGCAGACGAGTCAGCAGCATTTGAGGCCTCATCAACTCTAGGTAAGTTGTGACTCATAGACATTTATACTGCAAAGTTGTTATAAATATTAATGTAAAAAATATTGTTTATTTGTTATTTGATTCACAGAAACTATTGACTTGGGTGATTTGGAGCTTGCACAAAACTTCAGAGCTGTGACGACTCCTCCAGTAACTGCTTCTCCTGCGCCGTCCACCGCCTCTTCTTCTGTGATGCCTGCGCCTTCCTCGTGGGCCCCAGGTGTGACTCTCATCGTGCATTTTGTATTGATTTGTATTGATTTAGTGGCAAAAAACCACAGCCACAAATACACACACACAACTGATGCAGTGGTACAAAAATATCCTCCGCTTTAAAACACACACACACACACACACACTTACACACAGATACATATGTAAACTCATAAAAACAAATAATTTCTTATGAAACAACTTGTTTATTGAGTATTTGCTGTACACACAGTTATGTACAGTAATGCAGACATGTGTCCCTTGAAAGCTCATCTAACATGCAAAACATGTAACACATACTGTGTCCTTTACATGATCAGGGCAGAAGAGACCCCATCGGGAGCAGCCTCCGGTGCAGCAAAAGGACTTCGAGCGTGAGGTCCTTGAGTTCTTGAAGGGACGAGATGCTTTGGCTGCCACACCACCACCACCACCACCACCTCCCGCCAGCGAAACAGAGAAGTTTTTGTTGTCCCTGGTTGAGCCACTGGAACGTTTGACTCTCCTGCAGCGTGAACGAATAAAATTTAAAATGTGCGCAATGATTTATGAGGAGTCCACTGGCGACAGGGTGGGTCCAGTGACGTCATAGGAAGGCTAAGGTCCAAATGTGTTTTAAAGAGGGCAAAGTGTTATTCCCAGCTTTTTATATATATGCATTTCTTTAAACATTTATATAACATTATATATAGATATATGACTTGTTCATTTTTACATAACAATGTGTGTGTGTTTTCTGTAGTTTTAAATAAATCTGTTTTTTAAATAGACTTGGTGTGTGAGTTTTAAAATGTTTAGCTGAAACTGGCTGGTGTTAAATCTAGATAAGCAACATTTAATTTCATGTAGCTTTTTAGTGCAGGTTTGTAACTAGCACTGTCTGGCATTTGTATGATTTCATATGAATACAGTGTGACAGGGCAGAAAAGTACTAATTATGGAAAAATTTGGTTTTACTCTGCTATTCTTTTTTTGGTCCGTCACGTTAAAATTAAATGTTGGAACAAACGTTTCCCCAACGAACCAATTCCAAAAAGAACAGAAAATTATCACACAATTGCAAACTGTCATTTTTAATGCAAGTGAACACATGGAACAAATGAAAATGTGGATACGAAAGTGTTCACAATGAACGTTGTGCAGTTATATAAAGAACTACATAAAATTAAACTCATAAATATTACAAAGGCAGTGGGGGTGATGACTACTCTAGCTGCCATGCCACTGCTCCTTCTTCTGAGAAGTATCTCATGAATGCCTCTCTGGCCACCATTGCTTCTCTTGCTGCACAGTTTGCTCCCACTCTCTGGACACCAGGAAGGGGTTCTTCTGTGCCACGGTGTGCTGGTATGTCGTCAACCCGCATTAAATTGTGGAGAACACAAGTGGCTTTCACACACTTCTCCACAACCTCAGGGGAGATTTCAAGGTCACGGCGAAACATACGCCACTGACTAGACCAGATCCCAAAAGCATCCTCAACCACCAACCGTGCCCGTGACAGTCGGTAGTTGAAGACACGTTGGTCTCTGGTCAGTTCCCCACGTCCTGGGAAGGGCCGCATTAGATTTCTGCGCAACGGGAAAGCCTCATCTGCCACGATGACGTGGGGCTGGGGTCCTCTGGCGCCAGCGCCAGGGAGGTCCTTGTCCGGTGGCAGATTGAGTGTGCCGTCACGCAGAGCCTGACCAAAGTTGGAGTTGGCCAAGATCCCACCGTCACTGGTTCTTCCATACCCCCCAACATCAATGATACGGAACCTGTATTTAGCATCGACCACGGCTAGAAGAACCAATGAGTGGGATCCTTTATAATTAAAAAACATTGAGCCAGAATTGCGTGGTGCTTTCAGCCTGATATGTTTTCCATCCAACGCACCGCAGCACAGAGGGAAGTTCCATTTCTCCTCAAACTCCTTCGAAATGGACCTCCAATCATCCACTGTAGGTACA
>JBBPBX010063002.1:5581-20657 GCA_038048925.1 Garcialebias charrua
ATATGTATATTGTATATACAGTATACAGTATATACAAGCCCAACTCTCTTCACATGCATTACTTTACCAATTGTGAGGTTTTGTTTTGTGACATGTACTAAAAAAAACAATAAAGCAACATGTTAGCTCCCTTTGGAGATGACCTGTTTTTGGGTCAATTCAAAGGTTTTGCAGCTTTGTTGGGGGGTGGAACATGAGGTAAGAGCTGTCACAGTTAACACAGCATCTGGATGAGGCAAGTGTTGACCTCCTGTGATCCCACTGTGGAGAAGCTTTAATTAACGGCACAGATCCCATGCTATTAACAGGACTGAGAGATCAACACTCCACAGCTCCCCTGGCTAAACGCATCGTGAGCCAAGGTGCATTGCATTCGTGTTTCGTTCATGTTTTTCCATTTTAAATATAAATACATTTCCAAAGAAATTTAGGTTGGCTAATAAGATAATCAGTGAGTCAGACATCTTTCTTGCATGCACAGATCTTTAGCATTATGTAATCATGTTGGACCATGTCCCAGTGCTGACACGCCCTATCTGTGAGTGTGATGTGATTAGAAACAGGTAGTCACAGGCCTCGTCAACTTGTTTTTCATCCACCTCGCTTAGCAACATCACAAATTAATTAAAACGTAAGCTTTTAATGAGAATTTCCACAGAAAGCAAGCGTAGGCACATATTATGCATTAGGCCACCTCAAATAAGCTGTTCTAATTGGCACAATACATTTCAGTGTACAGTATACAGGTATTGGTGGGTGAAAAAAAGATAAACAGATAAAAAGATAAAAAATTTAAACAAGCGCTTGGGAGTTTTATAAAGCTTTAGAACAAAAATAATCAAAGTAAACACAAACAAGTCATACACGGTGTGAAATCTTAACAGCAAAACTGATTTAATTACAGTAATGCAATCGGTCATAATTAAAAAAAAAAGTAAATTATATTTGTTGGTATTTATATTACCGCCCATTGATTAAAAAAAAAATAAATAAATAAAGTTTATGATTTGTGATGACTCACTGAGAGTGCAGTCTAAAGTAGGTCACAGGCTACAAAGGTGTAATGATCCAAACCAGGACAGGTATGTTTATTTAAACGACCTATAACGATAAATCCCTCAGAGTCGTCTGATTGGCTGACGCAAAATTCGTCCAGATTCTGATTGGTTGTTACGGCGCTCCTGTGTTGTCACTCAGCCGCGGCCCCGCCCCTCACGCGCCCGCTGGCTGTCGTTGATGAAGCGCTGATGAGGAGCGGAGCAGTCCGTTTGGACTTCCAGCGCTTCTCTCCCAAACTTTGAAGTCCTCCAGGTGATACTACTGAACATTTTCTACACGTGGACTCGCGTCTGGCTGGACTGAGACACCGGGAAGACATTTTGGACAAGTTTTAAAACGCGCTGTTTGCTTTGGGGGGACGTTTAAAACCGTTCGGAGGAAAGAAAGGTGAGACGGACTCCCCTCAAGTTTCTCTGAGACACATTTCCCTGCACAACACCGATGCAAGTGAATACAGGTAGTCCTCCTTGACTTACGACGGTGCCAACGTGAACTTGGGTCTTAACACCGATGCAAGTGAATACAGGTAGTCCTTGACTTACGACGGTGCCAACGTGAACTTGGTCATGTCAGGGAAGTGTCGCTCGGTATAAACCAGTTGGTCCGGCTCTGAAGTTTCGACAGCCGCCTCTTGACGTCCAGGTGCAGAGGAGGACCCTGCTCCTCTGACGAGTGTCATGGCTGCTCTGAACGTCCACATGAAGAACGTCCACATGAAGACCTTGGAGGACCTGACGCTGGACTCGGGCTACGGGGCGGGGGACTCCTGCAAGTCCCTCAGCCTGTCCTCCTCCAAGTCCAACTCCCAGGCCTTCATGACCCCGCACCGGGGGAACTGGTGGTACTACTCCGGCTCCATGAACAGCAGGAACAACAGCTGGGACACCGTCAACACCGTCCTCCCCGAGGACCCGGAGGACATCTTCTCCAAGTGCAACCGCTTACCTGAGCTGGAGGAGTTCCCCTGGACCGAGGAGGACGTCGCCAAGATCCTGAGCAAAGTGTCGGAGAGTGGGCGCGTGAAGTGCGGGGGCGCACCTGCGTTCTCCCCGGAAGCCGTGCGGCGTCTGTGCGCGCTCCTGCGCAGGGCGCTCATCCGCGTCGCCCGGGAGGCGCAGCGGCTCAGCGTCGTGCACTGCCGCTGCACGCGCTTCGACTTGCACAGCGCCATGAGGCTGGTGCTCAGCTGGAACCTGGCCGAGCACTGCGTGTCCGCCACGGTCAGGGCCATCTCCATGTACTGCATGAGCTCCGGCGAGCAGCTGAGGAAGGGCAAGTCCGCGCGCTGTGGACTCTCCTTCTCCGTGGGGCGCTTCTTCCGCTGGATGGTGGACACACGCATCTCCGTGCGCATCCACGAGCACGCGGCGATTTCCCTGACTGCGTGCATGGAGGCGCTGGTGGAGGAGATAGGAGTCCGGGTGCTGTTGGCTGAGAGGGGTCAGGCCGGTGACCCGGGCGCAGGGTGCGTTCCCGTGAGCGCAGAGACCCTGGAGGGGGTGGTGAACAATGACGCCGAGCTGTGGGGGGTCCTGCAGCACTATGAGCACCTGATCTGCGGGAAGAACGCCAATGGTAAACATGTGTTTTAACTTAAAAAGTTCTCAATGCAAAGTGTGAAGAGAAGGTCGTCCTGAACTATTCCAAACGACCGTTTTCCAGATTCATCGAAAAGCAATTCTGAAATGCGGGTTTCGATGTAAACAAAGCACTCTTTCTGCTTCCTTTACTCAACAAATCTCAAGTCAACTTTATAGAGCACATTTAAAGGTCCACTGACATCATCATTTTATAAATTTGCATGAAATGATAGAAGTTACTGTATATATATTTTATCATTCCACTATGTTCGTTTTTGCAAACAAAATGATAAATTAATGAAAATTCCTTCCAAACTGAGTCTAAAATTAAAAAACGCTTTTCTCTTTGAAAATTCTGACTACAAGCAAATGCAACATTTATGACGTAGGAAGGAGAACGTCTTTAGAACGCCCCATATAAATATTCATGGCGAACAAGAAATAAAACAACAAAATTATCAATCTAAGTTAAGATTTGAGCTATTTGTCTTTAGTTTTGGAAGCAGGAAGTTAGATGAGCAGAAACAGCAGGTTCTAATTTAGGTCTGCACCCGTATGTATTTGACTCTTACCTGTTCAGGAAGCAGGGAGCTCAGTCCGAGGGGGGGCAGCTTTATTTATTCCATTTTTGATGAAGGTCTTACATCTTTTGGGAAAGTGAAAAGGCTCACTTGTTCACTGATGATATTAGAACACCCAAATGCGACACACCGAACCGGCATTTTTTAAGTTTTACCAAAAAAAGGCGATCTGGCTGAGAATGAATATGCGTTAATGGCAGACGAAGACTGAAGGTCCTGCTTCCTACTTCACAAATGTTGCATTCGCTTGTAGTCGGAATTTTCAGAGAGAAAAGCTGTTTTTAATTTTAGATTAAGTGTGGAAGGAATTTTCATTATTCATCATTTTGTTTGCAAAAACAAACATAGTTGAATGATAAAATATATATATCTTCTATCATTTCATGCAAATTTGTAAGATGATGTCAGTGGACCTTTAAAACAGAAACTGTTATCAAAGTGCTTAACAACAATAACAGCGGGAGTAAAATTAATGGAAAAGTACAAAACACTAATGATAATACTGAAGAATTGAAAAGCATTTAAAATGTAGGAGCACCGAACAAAAAAACACTAAATCAACTCACACTGTGAGAAATGTCTGCGAGAACAGATGAGTTTTTAGCAGAGATTTGAACTGAGGAAGGCAGGTGGCCTGTCTGTTGGGGGGCAGGTTGTTCCAGAGTTTGGGGCCCATGACTGAAAATGCCTTATCTCCTCTGAGCTTCAGTCTTGTTTTAGGAACAGCCAAAACAGCTGATTGGATGATCTCAGGGCCCGGGAGGGAACGTATGGTTCCAGCAGCTCGGAGAGATAAAGGGGTGCGAGGCCATTTAGGCATTTGAAGGTCATCAGAAGAATCTTAAAGACTATTCTAGACTGCACAGGGAGCCAGTGAAGGGAGGACAGAACTGGTGTGATGTGTTCAGACCTGCGAGTTCCGGTTAAGAGTCGAGCAGCGGCATTCTGGACGAGCTGGAGACGTGAGATGGAGGCCTGGCTGACCCCAGCATATAGTGCATTACAATATGCTGGTGAAGATTCTCAGTCGTCCAGGACATGATAAAATCAAAAAAGGCGTTCAATACAGGATCAACTGGACTTTATTTGTTGCAGAAAACGTTTCGACTTCTGTCCAGAAGTCTTTTTCAATTCTGAATGAATGAAAGCTGTGAGAACGAGAAGTTTTATACAGTGCATTACAATACATGTAGTGCATTACAATACATGTAGTCCAAACGGGTCGTGATAAAGGCATGGACCAGTTTCTCAAGGTCAGGTCTGGACAACACTGGCTTGAGCTTAGCTACCTGTCTTAGTTGGAAGAAGCTTTTTTGCAGAACAGAATTGATTTGTTTGTCAAACTTGAAATCGGAGTCTAAAACCATCCCGAGATTTTTTACCAGACTGCTTAAGAAATGGCTGAAGAGAGTCAAGGTTGACAGGATCAGAGGCGGCAGTTGAGCTAGGGCTAAAGACAATGACTTCAGTCTTCTCACATCAGCATAAATACATAATCGTATATCAAAATGATCATACTTCTCAATGCATCTTCAAAATATCTTGATGCATGCGCAGTAATCCAGGTAGAAACAATTTAAAACAGTTAAGTCAGGTCCTCTGGATGGGTTAAAAAAAATTGTCAAAACGTGTCAAAAAAAAATTGTCGAAACGTGTCATCTTTTGTCTGAAAGACTTCTTCAAGGCTGGTTTATACTTCTTGTCGCACGTCTTTTACCCCCCATTGAGTGAAAAAAAGTTGCGCAACTTCCGTCTGCACTCCCGCTGCGATCCCTCAGTGACAGCTGTCTTGTACACTGCCCCCAGTCAGAACTCCGAGACGCGGAGGTTGCGGCTCGCAGCGTGTGATTGGTTCAAAGGTTGTGGGCGTTTTTTGTTTGGATGTCCATATATAGTGTATCACACCGCTACACGCTACTCTTTTAGAAGCCGGTTTTTGTTTTTGCTTTGACATGGATAGTTTTGAAGAGAAACTAGTCTGTGCGCGCACATTGCCCCCAACACACACACACACCAATACATATATATTTATATATATATATATATATATATATATATATATATATATATATATTTACGAACACACGCGCACACACAGGAGCTAAAGCATGCGCGTGTAAAGTTGACAAAATGAAGAGGATCGCGCATGTGCGCAGCTTTTAAAACAAAGAAATTTCAGCTGTTGTGCGTAAAAATGCGCGTTTAAAGCGAGCGGAGACCCCCACATGGCCCTGAGGAGAGAAAAACTCGCCGACGTATGCAGTGGGAGGGAAGAGGGAGGGATTACTATAATGTAATCCCCACATCTTTTAGAAGTATAACACTCAATGCGGTCAGTGACACACACGCAATTACATCATCGCTGGGTTCACTCAACGGGGGGTAAAAGACGTGCGACAAGAAGTATAAACCAGCCTTCAGTCTAAAGGCTCCAGTATATATAGTTCCCAGACACGCCCCCAGTATTGCGCAAACCGGTTTTCGCACCACATCTGAAGGCAGAGAAGGCAAAGATGGCGAACGAGCAGAGCAAATTATACGAATTATACGGACAAAAACAAGAGCTACCACAGCTTCACCAAGGAACAATAGCAAAATGGCAGTGGTCGGAGTTAAATGAGTTTGAGAAAGAAATCATGGCAGACGAATCAGACAACTTGTCACAAAGTAGTTACTCCGATATCATTAATTATTTAATTATTACAAGGAGCGAGCGCACACCGGCTTCACAGCGCAGAGCTTCACAGCTTTAAATCCAAAAAAGATGTGTAAACTGTCTCAATCAGATCTAACCAGCTAAAAAAAGGTTTAACTAAAATAACACACAGCCAACAAACAGTCCAAGCTGAACACAGACCAGAACCAGCACTTTTGAGTCTTACCGTGTTGGAAGTTAGCATGTTGTTAGCATCTGGAGCGAGGCTCGCAGGAGCTCAGGTCGGACGGCGTGGATCGTCGCGGCCGCGGGGCACGTCCCATGGGACCGACGCGTCGCCCGCACGACTTGGCTCCCGTCCTCCTTCTCCAACTGGGACGGTCTCCCCGCCGGTCCTGGTGGACCGTGAGGAGGCCATTGTCGCGTTAGCGAGATGCTAAGCTAACAGCATGCAAGACGGTTTGCTAAATAAAAAAAAAAAAAAACCCAGCTCTAACACACAGACAGTTGTACTCTAACATTGTTCTGACATAGTTTCACAAAATGATTTATGTAGAATATTTTGTTTACCGGCCAAAAGGACGACGTCTTCCAGAGCAGATCCGAGCCAGACTCAGAGAGCGATGGAGCTGCTGTGAGCTTCTCCGATGAGATAAATCCTTCACGTTTACTTTTTTTTTGATGAAGTGAAACCTGCGCGTTGCCCAAACGTCTACCCGACTGGAACACCCACTGACACAACACGAAGTAACCATTGCAATTAATTAGAAATTAACACACAAAAAAACGTGAAAAATGAACATCCATTAGACCGCGCTGTCCCCTGTTCTGACTTTCAAAATGAGGGTCCACCCGGAAGTAAGACGGATGTGACGTCACATCGGAACTATGTATTAGCCCCAGAGCTAATGTCATTTGTATTAGCCCCAGAGCTAATGTCATTTGTATTAGCCCCAGAGCTAATGTCATATGTATTAGCTCCAGAGCTAATGTCATATGTATTAGCTCCAGAGCTAATGTCATATGTATTAGCTCCAGCGCTAAGGTCATATGTATTAGCTCCAGAGCTAATGTCATTTGTATTAGCCCCAGAGCTAATGTCATATGTATTAGCTCCAGAGCTAATGTCATATGTATTAGCCCCAGAGCTAAAATCCCGGTCCGGGGGCCTTTCTGGGTGGAGTTTGCATTTGCATGTTCTCTCCGTGCATGCGTGGGTTTTCTCCGGGTGCTCCGGTTTCCTCCCACAGTCCAAAAACATGCATGTTAGTCTGATTGGTAACTCTAAATTGACCCTGGGTGTGAGTGAAACAGGTCCCTCTTGTAAATGAGTCCCCGTGGCTCAACGAGGCTAGCCTGTATAAATAAAGGTTGAATGAATGAATGAATGTCATATGGTATGTATTAGCCCCAGAGCTAATGTCATATTTACAGTATTGGCCCCAGAGCTAAAGTCATTTGTATTAGCCCCAGAGCTAATGTCATATGTATTAGCCCCAGAGCTAATGTCATATGTATTAGCCCCAGAGCTAATGTCATATGTATTAGCTCCAGAGCTAATGTCATATGTATTAGCCCCAGAGCTAATGTCATATGTATTAGCCCCAGAGCTAATGTCATATGTATTAGCCCCAGAGCTAATGTCATATGTATTAGCCCCAGAGCTAATGTCATATGTATTAGCCCCAGAGCTAATGTCATATGTATTAGCCCCAGAGCTAATGTCATATGTATTAGCCCCAGAGCTAATGTCATATGTATTAGCCCCAGAGCTAATGTCATATGTATTAGCCCCAGAGCTAATGTCATATGTATTAGCCCCAGAGCTAATGTCATATGTATTAGCCCCAGAGCTAATGTCATATGTATTAGCCCCAGAGCTAATGTCATATGTATTAGCCCCAGAGCTAATGTCATATGTATTAGCCCCAGAGCTAATGTCATATGTATTAGCCCCAGAGCTAATGTCATATGTATTGGCCCCAGAGCTAAAGTCATTTGTATTAGCCCCAGAGCTAAAGTCATATGAAGTCATGCTGAGCCCTCTTCTGTTCACTCTGCTCACATATGATTGTACAGCCACACATCCAGGCTGTCATATTAAGTTTGCAGATGATACAGCGGTGGTGGGATGCATCACAAACAATGATGAGTCCAGCTACAGACAGGAGGTGGAACATCTGGAGAGCTGGTGCAAAGAGAATAATCTTCACATGAATGTGAAGAAGACAAAGGAGATGATTGTGGACTTCAGAAGGAACAAACACACCCATGCCCCACTGAAAATAGGTGGGTCTGCAGTGGAAGTGGTCTCCAGCTACAAATACTTGGGTGTACACATGAATGATAACCTCAGCTGGAGCAACAACACCACCAGCCTGATCAAGAAAGGTCATCAGAGACTCTACTTCCTCAGACGGCTGAGACGAGCTGGTCTGAGCAGCCCAGTCCTCACCTCCTTCTACAGGTGTGCAGTGGAGAGCATCCTGTGCTCCAGCATCAATGTGTGGCATGGAGGCTGCACAGTTGCAGAGAGGAAAGCTCTACAGAGAGTGGTGAAGGCTGCACAGAAGTCTGTTGGAGTCAGTCTCCCCACCATCACAGACATTTACACCTCCAGATGCAGGAAAAGAGCCACCTGCATCATGAAAGACCTCACTCACCCAGCACACTCACTCTTTGCCCCACTCCCCTCAGGACGGAGGTTGAGGAGCATCAAATGTAGAACCACTAGACTGAGGAACAGCTTCTACCCTGAGGCTGTTAGACTCATGAATAAATAAATAATAAGAATAAACACTGCAAAATATCACATCATGCTGATGCTGATCTGTTTTCTTGTTGCTGTGTTCATCTGTGACCATCTGCTCATACAGACTCATGTTCGTGCTGCTGTTTATAATGATGTTTTTCCACTACATTAGGGCTTAGTGTATTACTAGTTGATGTTTCTCTTAGTTAATTCTAGATGTTATTACTGTTTTTCTCTTGCATTTGTTGTTGGATGTAACTGGGACCCCGTGTACATAATCTCGTTTTCATCACATGTACCACATGCGGTGCAAATGACAATAAAGACTCTCTGACTCTGACTCTGATTTGTGTCCTCTTCTCCAATATTTTAAAAGTGGTTTCAATTGCTTGAGACAAACATGAAGTACAGTTAGAGAAATGTGACATTGGGCTAATTGTCTCCATACCTTTCTTTCAGATTTATATAGTCTACAACAAGAAGACGGGGAAGCCTCGTGGCTATGCTTTCATTGAGTATGAGCATGAACGAGACATGCACTGTGAGTACCTTTTTAGATCACTGAATCTATATATAAGTACATGTACACTCATAACAGCCAGACTCTGACACAGAGGGGTTATTTATTATTGATCAACTTTTCTTGGGGTGCAAATTTTTACTACCACCTTGACAAGTGACCATTACCTAATGGGACAATGATGTTCACACCATCCAAGTTTTTAAAGCGCCGTTTACAGGTGCACAGTTTGCATGAAGTAGTCTGGTGCTTGTTTGGTTTGTGTGTGTGTGCTTGTTTGATGTGTGTCATTGGTTGAGTAATAGTCTGGTTTGTGGGAGGATGGGTTGGGGACTGATGGCAGTTTTAGGTACAACTGGAATAACAGATACAGCTGTGTGTTTTATTTGTGAACCTGAACATGTTTGCTTGTCAAAGGGCACAGTCTTTTAACTGTGAGGTGTTGTAGTTCTGTGGAAGAGCCGCTCTCCTGGTTGGACTGTAATGGTAAGCTCAAGGTCAGACTGAATACCAAACTTTGACAGGGCCTTTCGCCTGACATTCATCAAATCCCAGTTTCTCATATGACAAGGTTTTTGAGGCTGTCTTGTGAGTTTTTTTATGTCTGGTTTTCAATTCTGGTCATGATGTGCTTACTAAAAATTCACCAAATGATGGGATAGTATTTAACTTAAAATCTAAGAACTATCTCTTTAAAAAACATTAAATACCTAAAACTAAATTTATGCTTCCTTGTGCAATCTGCCAAACCTAAAGTGTAACTGAGCACTGTTGTGTGGTAGTTCAAATGTTTTGATCCAAAACTTTATATTTTGGAGTAATATAAAGAATTGTTTTTTTTGGGACAGTTTTCATTTACAAAACATAAATATAGCAACGTTATCCTGAGATTGATGAGCCAACATTTTAAGCATGTATCTGACTGGGCTGAAACGGTTGGGAACTAATTGGTGACTCCAAATTGCCAGAAAGAACAGGCTTTTTCCAATAAAGTCTCACCAAATTCTGAGTGTTTGCAACCATTGAGACACGTGACCACATTTTGCTGCACCAGGTTTGTTTAAAACTACTTTTGCACAACTTCTGTGTTCACTTGTGCACAGATTTATTTATTTATTTTCGTTTAATCAGGAGTATAGTTTCAAAATGAAGATGGGCCAAATTGGACCAGTATTTAAATAATTATTTATCATTATCGTGGTAAGACCTGAACATAAGGAGAGCTCTTGCTGAGGTGTAAAATGTACAGCTCTAGCTCTATATTTTCAGAAGTTAAGTTGAGGAGGGTTTGAGATGCCAGTGACAACTCTATTACTGTAATTCTTGGACTTTAGAACATGCCTGTCTCTAAGCTGCACTTATTAAATATAACATAATTCATAATTTTGTACATAAATAAGTCACTCTGGTTATTTAGCCACAGGCATCCACCGTTCGTCAAAGTCTGTGCCCCCAGACTGCTCTGGATGTGTGCAGCTTTCTTGTAGGACAAGAATCAGCCAGCAGGTGGAGATTCACAGAATACAGCTTGCTAACAACACATGTTCCGACTGCAAGATCGTCACGTCTTCATGAAGCACAACCATTATACTGTACCTTCAAAATGAACACAATAATCTAAGTATAATCACTGCACAGGACAGTGCCAAACACCTACATACCGTATTCGTCGGACTTTAACACGCTCCTGTGTATAACACGCTTTGTCCAATTATTGCCAATATATTTGAAAAATCCGTAAATAACACGCTTCGTTGTACAACACGCATCTATTATGCGTCACCGCTACGCGACGCGTCAGTGCCTCATTTGCCCTGCTTAAAATGGCGACCACAGAAGCGAGCAAGTACGAAGGACTTTACAAGATAACACGGTAAAAACAATAGTTTCTTTGCGAGAAAAAAAAAATTTCTTAGCTGACATTATAGCACAAGGGTTCCTGAGCTTAAAGGACAACACCCACCGTGACAGTAACAATTCACCATATTGGACAATTACTGTAGTAGAATATGATGTCTATTTTCATTTTTGCATTTGGGCCAGGCGAGTGTAAAAAAAAAAATGGACTCCCGGAAATATCCGGAAACCCGGCCGAAGATTGCCGAAGTGCAAAATGACGTCAATACAGGCACCACCCAGAAGGCAGGAGTGAGTTCACATGGAGGCTTTTGAGAGTGAGAGTTAAAACTGCAGTTAAACTAGTGTCCTACATGGATGCATGAGGTTTAAATATTTCCTGGTGGGTTGTGTTTTTTTTATTTCTTAAAACTTTAATAAGCCGCTAACCCGCCAGCCGCGGACACACCGTCCCCCGCGCGCAGCCACTGACACACAGATGGACACATCATCACCCGCGCGCAGCCACTGACACACAGATGGACACACCGTCACCCGCGCGCAGCCACTGACACAGAGGAGACACACCGTCCCTCGCGCGCAGCCACTGACACACAGAGAGGACACACCGTCCCCCGCGCGCAGCCACTGACACACAGAGGGAACACACCGTCACCCGCGCACAGCCACTGACACACAGAGGGGACACACCGTCCCCCGCGCGCAGCCACTGACACACAGAGAGGACACACCATCACCCGCGCGCAGCCACTGACACACAGAGGGGACACACCGTTCCCCGCGCGCAGCCACTGACACACAGAGGGGACACACCGTCACCCGCGCGCAGCCACTGACACACAGAGGACACACCGTCACCCGCGCGCAGCCACTGACACACAGAGGGGACACACCGTCCCCCGCGCGCAGCCACTGACACACAGAGGGGACACACCGTCCCCCGCGCGCAGCCACTGACACACAGAGGGGACACACCGTCCCCCGCGCGCAGCCACTGACACACAGAGGGGACACACCATCACCCGCGCGGTGGTCGGTCCACTTAAATCCATTATGAATTCTTTAGATTTTGGGTAAATAATGAACACTAACGCCATCCGTCGAGGTATTGCTGCAGAACTAAGCAACACATCGTTTTTATTAGTTGTATTCCTAAATACTCTGGTAGTTTTCTGATCAGAAATAAGGAAATACGTTCATGCATGCTTGTTAGAAGTCTGCCTGCATTAGAGGCGGATACTTCAGTGACGTCAATGCCCATATATGAAGACGGGCAGATTTTTCCGGAGCTGCTGGTAAAATATGCTTAAAATCATGAAATAACACATTTAGCGTTATTTCTCTATAATATCAATAAACGCTTCTGTTTTATTATTTAATTCACTACTAAATATTAATGGCGATGCAATTTGAAAACATGGTGGGTCATGGACTTAAACCAATTCACGAAATGTTCAAATCAGCTGGATTTAAAAATCAGCGGTGTGGTTTATGAGTTATCTTGCTAACAAAAACAGCGAACCTCACAGCTAACAGCAGCTACATCCAGAGCAGGAGGCGGGCAGCGACAGAGTCAGTCCGACCAGAGAGGGCTTTTTTCGGACGCATGAGCTAGAAACTGTCTGGAAGTGTCTCCCTAGCGGACAAAAGTGGTACTGCACCATTTTTTGCCCAAAATGAAAAACGGCGAATCAGAGCCTAAAATAGGTCTAAAAATATGGGGAAAAATCCATAAATAACACGCTTCAGTGTTTAACACGCAGGACATTCAAATGAGCACAAAAACTGTGTTATAGACCGATGAATACGGTGACTGAAATGATTTATAAATTATTTACCTGTAAAACCCAGTCTTACAGGTCATGTGACTGGAAGTCAAATAAGTACCGGTAGAATGTGGTAAATATTCATTTAATTAGAACCATTTATTTTTATTGGTGAACACTTTTGGTAACACCTGCTGTTTTTAAACGCACTTTCTAAATAAATTTGATGCGATTCTCAGCAGAGCTCCCTGTTTTATTAATTTTTTTCCCCACTCGTCTTCGCTCTGTTTAATGCCCCTGTTTAAGCTTAAATGAGATACTGGTATTTAAACATACTTAATGTACACATAATTTAAAAATACTTTTATTTAAAAATATACTGTACCAGTCTTGACTGACTGCTTTAAAAATAAATCTGACTACTTCTCCACCGTGTGCTCTCATGACGGAACGTGGAGGGGGGAAAGACTTCTTTCTCCACTTCGTGTTTGGATGTGACTTTAAAATGAGATCACGGTATTTAAATCATATTTATTGATGCAGAAAGATGTTGCACAGAAAGAATTATAATTTTTTATTAAAACCCGTACCAGACTTGACTGCTTTTGCGGCTCTAATCCTAACCATCGACACGTTGATGCAAAGCTTACGGGCTGCAGCTCTGTTTCCTCCTCTTCAGCCAATCGCTTTAAACATGAAAGCTGCAACACAAGAAATTCTCCGTGCGTTTTCCATTATTGCTGAACAAATGAACAGGTCTGTGCATGAAGTGCAAAATACGATAAACACAGGAAGGATCTGAAGAAATGAATGCACGTCTGTCTTGGGGTGGTCTTCCAGAGTGCCTTGTTGGTCATTCAGGTTAGCCTTCTGGTCACATGATGACAGAGTGGGTGGAGTTATGTTAGCAATTTTAAACCGTGAGCAAGACTCGTTGAGGGCATTCACGAACGCCTGCCCCATGAGGGGCTGGGGCCCATGAGCTCCCAGCTCTGTCAAAGAAAAATGTTAGTCAGTGGCAGGAAGCCACCGAGGGTATGGCAGGAATGCCTTCAAAATAAAATAAAAAATTTGAAATTTTGAAGATTATGAAGAAATACATAAATTAGATACTCCCGCAAATAAACCACAGGGTACAAACTATGAGACAAAAGTAGTGGCTTAAAGAAGAGAAATTACAGTATTTAGAGAGGAAGCTTGTCTAACCAAATTTAACATGTTCCAAGCATATTAGCAAGAATATAAGGCTTTGTGACTCGGGTGAGGGAAAAAAAAAAACTGCAATTGTTTTGAGAAATTTTGGAGACTCCAAACTTCTTGTAAAGTTTTTTTTAGTCCAGTGCACAACAACTTTTTCTGTATTTTAGTAGTTTTGAAGCCAGTTCTACAATCTGTGATCATTCATTCATAGTGACCATAACATCTGTACAAAACACTTGACAGTGACCTCTTTTTAGAGCCAATGCAGCACTCAAGCCTGTTCATCCTACCATGATAGAGGACTTTGCTGCAGTGTAAACATTCAAACACTAAGTCGAGATCATCAAAACATGGATAGACTTGGGAAATTTGAGCCCAGACTTGGTCTCTAGCACACCGTGCCTTGCTACCAATAACGATGCACAGCTTGTCAAGTCCTCAAAGCTCAGGATGCCAGGACCGTACACTTTAGAACTGAAGCGGTCAGGGAAGCATACGCATTGTGCAGCCAGGCTTTAACTATACAGTAGTCTGATTCAATCAAAAAAGGCGTTCAATACAGAACAACTGGACTTTATTTGTAACAAACAAGACGTTTCGCTTCTCATCCGAGGAGCTTTATCAATTAAGTTAGGAGACAGTGAGAGGGAGAATTTATAACAGGACAAGCCATTAGCTGTGTTTCCATCCATTTTCATTTCGATTTTTGAGCTACTTTTTGAAATCTCGCAAATATGTAAATACAAATTAATGCGAAGCAGAAGTGTTTCCATCTGCTGGCTTGAAGCGCATCTACCAAGCCACGCACAGCGTCATTACGTCAGACGTCAGCGTCATTACGTCAGACGTCAGCACTGCGCATGTCTACAGTAAACAGGAAGTAGCGGTTGAAAACAGAACCCGGCCACACATCTCGTCAAAATGGAGAGAATATTTCAGGTACGTGTTGCTATCGGTCGAGTTGTATTTATTCTGTCATGCCAACTAGTTTTAGCGATGTTACATGTTGTCCGGAGCGGAAACAGCTGATCAGTCACGTGACGTGAATGTTCGCTTCGGCAGCACGAGTCGGCAAATGTGTTTCCATCTGTCGTTTTGCGCATCT
>JBBPBX010063003.1:0-14183 GCA_038048925.1 Garcialebias charrua
ATTATTTTGTTCAAAGTCAGTTTCATTAGTGTAGTGTGTATTTTAAACACTCTGGTGAACAGAAATGCAAAAGCAATGAAATAACTATAAAGTAAACTCTTATCAGTTAGTTTATCTATTTTTCCCTAGTTATTGCATTTGTCAGTTTCAGGTTAATATAGTGAGCATGGGGTTGCCTTTCTTTACCAAAAGGGCACAAATGTACTTGTATCTGTAACTAATCACTGCAAATAGCAGAAGGTTTATTAAAAATGCAACAGCAAGGTAAGAACTCTGTTAACAAACGGAAATACTGTAATAAGGAAAAGTAAAACTACATGAATAGCTTTTTTTAGTTGCTAGTCTTGTTTGTTTGCATGAACTTAAAACTTATACTGCAACCTGCCTACAGGGGGCGCTTGGACCAGTTTGGCTTCAGCTTCCACATTATGTGTTTGCATGAACTTAAAACTTATACTGCAACCTGCCTACAGGGGGCGCTTGGACCAGTTTGGCTTCAGCTTCCACATTATGTGTTTGTGTCTAAAGCAGTCTATGCGTACGCCGCAATACACCGTATACCCACTAGAAACACTTAAGAAATTCAGTATACCCATTAAAAAGGGCCCAGTGACACATAACATATCATTGGGTACGTGTCATTGATATGGTAAATGGTAGTTAAACACTTCTGTAACAATCTATTGTTATGTGCTTGTTTATTACATTCACTTATCCAGTGAATTAATATGTAATTAATACTTTTGTACTTACTACTTAATACTTGAACATGTTTTGCTTTGATACTGTTTTATAAATCTATAACATGTTTTAATACAAAGCCAACTGTTGTACAAAGTTTGTTGAGCATTTATTCAAATATAAGCATCAGATAAATTTGGAAATGTTCAATATGCTTAAAAATCAAAATAAATTGACGATCACATTAACCGGTGTACTTTAAGCCCACCACTACAAAAATGTAGAAAGTAATATCTATTACATATGTTGAAAGACATGGTACAGATAGCCTTAGTTGTAAATCTGCACATGCACAAACTCAAATCAGTTACATAAATATTCTGTAGCTGATATTACCAGTGGTGTAGTCTACATTTTTGTAGTGGGCATACCGTGCTTAGAAACTAAAGTACACTGGTTAGTAAAGTGTAATCGTCAATTTAAGATAAGATAAGATAAGATGCCTTTATTAATCCCACAGTGGGGAAATTTACATTGCCACAGCAGCATAGAGGACAGAGCAGAACCAGTACAAAAAATTGTTAAAAAATCTCTATATACACAAATAATACAAATTGGTACATAAAAACACTGAAACAGTATAAAACGAAATATAACTACTAAGAGCAGCGTGTGTTGTAATTTATTTTGATTTTAAGCATATTGAACAGTTCCAAATTTCTCTGATGCTTATATTTGAATAAATGAACAACAAACTGTACAACAGCTGGCTTTGTATTAAAAACCTGTTATATAATTTATAAAACAGTATCAAAGAAAAGCACCAATAGATAGTTACAGAAGTGTTTAAAAGTTATAAATGTTGTCTTTGGTGCCTATTTGTTTTCCAGATATATTAGTGTGTGTGAATGACAGGCATTAACACTTTGTACAACAGTGTTTTATGAAGTTCAGTCCTTGCTGTGTATCGGTTGACCGGCAGGTCTGCCACATCCAATATGGCGGCCGCTCTGACGTACCGCCGCTACGGACCAGCCCCCTCAACGAGGTGTCCACTAAAACCATAGATATCATATATTGTGCCAGCCAAATATATAAGGCTGAGTGGAGCGGTGGACAGCGCCAAGATGGCTGCCCTAAATCTCTTCAGCTCTCTTCGGCGAGAGCGGGCCATGCGGTATCTAGTGTTCTATATCCACAGTATTCCTACGCCCCATGACGCTTTGCGCGAAATGTGCACACGACTTCCGGTTGACCGGAAACACCGTTTGTTTACATGCGAGTAATACAGTTGAAGACAGTCCAAACTTTGTTGTTTTAGTTCATTAAAAATGTGGGAACACCACTCGTTTTGTTAAAAGAGGAGGGACAAATAAAAAGAAATTGCAGATGTTACCTGATCGCTAGGGCTGGGCGATATGGAAAAAATCATATATCACGATATGGACTTTTTTATATCACGATAACGATATATATCACGATATATACAACACGATGTGTGTGTGTGTGTGTGTGTGTGTGTGTGTACAGGAAAAATTTGGAC
Organism: Garcialebias charrua; assembly: GCA_038048925.1. Classification (NCBI taxonomy): domain Eukaryota; kingdom Metazoa; phylum Chordata; class Actinopteri; order Cyprinodontiformes; family Rivulidae; genus Garcialebias; species Garcialebias charrua. Next base: position 2,225 of record JBBPBX010063003.1, read on the forward strand.
CAAAGTTTTTTTATTTTATTATTTTACTACAGATAGTTACAATTATAAGAATGTGAACAAAAAGAACAAGGAAATTTGGACCAAAGTAGAAACTAGATCTACCTAAGATCTACCTTAATTCAAGGAGTACGATTATGGAATGACTTAATGCCAAATGACAAATGTTAAGGAAGCCAAATCATTCCTTGTATTTAAGAAACTGGTAAAAAATGAATTGCTAAAAAAAATAAATGAATCTAATTTAATGTGTGATATATGTGAATTGAAAATTGACTGAGTTATTTACTTATTTTGTTATTATAGAAAATATTGTTTGAACTGTTATTAGATGAATAAGGAGCAGATTTAATAAGATTTATTCTTCATCTGCTACCTTTCATTTTATTTTTTTTCTATTATGAATACGTTAATTGTTGTATTTCATATTATAAAATGAATAAACAAACAAACAAACAACTCCTTTTCTACTTTGGTCCAAATTTTTCCTGCAGGTGGCGGTAAAACAACAGCTGCTAATGAAACTCACGAAGAAGAAATCCGCTCTGAAGTTTGAGTAAACAAAGCAAGAAACAGAAAAGAGAAAACGTTGCGTTTGATTGCGGTTCTGTTGTGTCTCTGGTCTGTTTTGTATTGGTTAACTGGACCCGAGTTCGGACTCGGTTGGACTCTGGGTTCGTGTCCTCTGGACCCATTTTGTCTCCGAGTTTCAGCGGAGCGAAATAATGGAAGCTAACAAGGTGAGCTTCCCCCTCTTTTTGGTAAATGTTCTTCTTGGGCTGCCTGCGCAGCTGTTTCTCCTTGTTGAGACTCTATGGTTGAGACACCGGCTTCATGCGCGTGCGGCTCTGTTGCTCTCGAGTTTAACAACGTAAAGCATGTGTCGCAAACCCGCGCGTGCGTCCAACATAAAGCAGCGCCGTCATCTCGCAAAACCCCATATGAAGCTTCTTTGCGAGAGTTATTTTTTTATTCTTATTTATCACGATAGAGACGATAGAAGGAAAGTAGCACGATAGACACGTTTCTATCGTCCCCACGATATATATCGTCATATCGCACAGCCCTACTGATCGCGCAGATATAATTTAAAAATAACGCGTTTGCTCCAGCTCTCGGCTAAGGTTTATTAGCAGCTATCTCGGCTAAAGATACCAGTCGCGTCTGAGATCTATCGTTTTAAGACAGTAAATCATCCAAAACTCTCATTAATAAACCCTCCCTGAATAAAAAGAAATTACAGATGTTACCTGATCGCGCAGACACAGCCATAGAGTAGGATGCAGGGACACTCTTTCTTTGTTTTGGGTCCGTGTTGAAAACACTGTTGTTTTAGCCAAAGATTTAGCTTGGTCCGGTTGTTGGTGCAGCCGCGAACAGCACAGCAGGTACCTGAACCCCGGTAGGACATTTCAGTAAACGTTCCGTTTAAACAAAAGCTGTGTTTGCTCCGATAAAATGAATGAAAATAACTTTCAAAAACACCCGCGATACATACTCCGCCTATGGAATAAAGGCACTTCCGGTGTCGGACAGGAAGTACAATGCACATTCGCTTCTACAGTGACACCCCCAAGAATACTGTGGATATGATATCTATGACTAAAACCACCTCATCAGTTCTCTGTTGTGAACGTCTTGGCAGATGACAATAGCCAATCAGTGATGGAGAAAGGTCAGAGGAGCTTTGCTATGAAATAATGATGAATGATTGTTTGAAATGTATTTAATAAGTTAACTCAGAAACCGCCGATCTGACTCCAAATCTGCCCAAATTATCTCCATCCGCCCAAAGCTATTTTTACCCCCAAAGCAGAGAATGAAAACCACCCAATCTGGCAACACCGTGTTCAAGTGACAAGTGTTATTCAAAATTTTCAACTTTTGTAGTGTTTCAACACAAATTATATAAATAACAGCTTACACTCTGTAAATCTAATTACAGTAAGAACTTTGAGGTGCATTCTGCAGACATTTATCTTTTAAGATAATAGTACGAATGGTTGTCTTTATATAGAGCTTTTTTACCTTATAACTACTTTGAGTTTGGCAGAATATTTTCTAGTCAATACAAAAAGTGCACAAACAAAATGGTTAATGATACATAATGTCATTTATTCTATATTTGCAAAAACAACTTCAAAGTAAAGGTGGAACAATGTAAAATAAAAAAGGTTCACATCAGCTATCACTCTTCTATCCACTTGTTCTTTTTACAATTCATGCAGCTACTCATAACCCACCAAAGGTGATTAACCAAGGCACAGCACACAAAGCCAATCATATCGATTAATGCAACTTTTTCTGGATATCTACATGTTTGAAAATCAATAGGTAGAAGAGGGCCATTCAAGATTGTGTATTTTTGTCTAACACAGCCTATGACACGTTCAACATGGATTCTAACATGTGCTATTTGCCATGTTTTTTTTAGTTCTTTTTTGTCGTCGGTTGAAGCGTTCAGCTGCCAGATGTCATCCACCATCAGCACCAACTGCACTCTGCAGCACACGTCTTCAGTGAAGGCACCCAGTCTGGATCATCCTTGCTGTACAATGGAGCATGTCTGCCTAAGAAAAGAAAAAAGAATAAAATAAAAATTACTTAAATGAAGTTGTAAATAATTGGTGTGTTCATATGCATATGAATTTCAAAACAGGATTTACAACATAGCACCGGATTGTCAGTTGTCAAACAACACAAGAACAGTTAATTTAGGTTATTGTATGTGCTTCTTACATATTTAGTGTTTGTACGTATTTTTTGCTTTTCAACTTGAGAGCTAGGTGTGTAGTTTATCATGACAGTGCTCTTGTCATGAGTGTCATGTCATGTCATGACAGTGACATGACACTCATGACAGTGCTCTTGTCATGAGTGTCATGTGCTCTTATGAATTTTGAATAATCAGCATAAACAACTCAACAACTGAAAGCTTTGTTAAGCTTTCAGTTGTTGAGTTGTTTATGCTATTTGTAAAAAACAAATAACTCAACAAAAAAATTTAACGTTCCATGTACATTTTATGCAGCACAGTTAAAGGATTGTAATAATAATAATAATCATTTTATTTAAAAGCGCCTTTCAGGACACCCAAGGACACTTAACAAACCAATTCAGTTCAAACATTATCAGTGACAAATTGAAATATAAAATACATAAGGATTATATAATATAAAATACATTTAGTAAAGTTAATGATAAGTCTAAAGAGATGTGTTTTCAGGGCTGTCTTGAACAGAGAAAGGGAGGTGGTGTTTCAAAGCTCTGTCCTCGTGCTCAATAAACTTATGATTCGTGTAATGCCCTAATTCACTATAATCTACTGTAAGAAATATATTACCTGACACAAAGTGTGCAGAGCAAATTCGGATGTTGCTCAGTTTTTTTCAATCCAAGTTCTGGTTTAGGCTGGCAGCCACAGACGTCGACGTTCCTCTGATAATTGCTGAGTTACTTCACCTTGATTTGTGATCACGAGTGGTAATCTGTAAAACAGAAGGCTTTTCTCTCAATCTGACCGATTGTGGCAGCCATGGACACGACAATAATTCACCATTTTTTGATTTTGTGTGACCAGACGCGACGCACCACTACAATAGACCCCTTTCACGGATTGCGCAATACCGGAAGCGCCGCCATGTTGGAGACACTCGCGCTGTAAACACACAGTAGTTGAAGTCGGAGCTCCGGTTTTATTTCTGATTTGACCATGTTCTCTGTAAAACAAACCTCTGTGAAGAAGACAGAAGCTGCAGGAGACTATGTGGACCAGCTTCAGCCTGCAGCAAAGGAACGTCATTTGGATAAAATACAGATAATTGGCAGCTAAGACCCATACCGGCTGTCCAACATGTCAGAAGATGAGAAGACCTTACCAGCTGTGACCTACGCAGACATTGTGAATTATTTGGTGTTTGGTGATTTATATTTAATTTTTAATTTGTGTGTGTACATATAAATATATTTTGGGTGTGTTTTTAAACACACACTAGCTATGTATTCTTATTGTAAATGTATGTGACTCATCACATCAGTCTGAGGATTGAAGCAAATTTTGTCAAAATGATCTTAGATCCCTGTTTTTTAAGCTACATTTGATCCCTGGATCAACCAGATCTGAGCGGTTCCAGAGAGCAATGCCTTGATTTTCCTTATTAATCCAGACTAAATGTGTAAATGTGTGTTTCAGTTCATCTTATAGAAGCTCTGTGCTGAACTACCTCAAAACATATTTTTTAAATAAACATGTGAAGTACAATGATGGCTGACAAGTGTTATTCAAAATTTTCAACTCTTGTACAGTGTTTCAACACAAATTATATAAATAACAGCTACTCTATGAGTGTTTCAACACAAATTATATAAATAACAGCTACTCTATGAATCTAATTACAGTAAGAACTTTGAGGTGCATTCTGCAGACATTCATCTTTTAAGATAATAGTACGAATGGTTGTCTTTATATAGACCTTTTTTACCTTACAACTACTTTGAGTTTGGCAGAATATTTTCTAGTCAATACAAAAAGTGCACAAACAAAATGGTTAATGATACATAATGTCATTTATCATGTCCTGGACAACTGAGAATCTTCACCAGCATCATGCTCAAATAAAGAGTGCAGTGAATGAAAAATCATGTCTGCCCCATATTTGCAAAAACAACTTCAAAGTAAAGGTGGAACAATGTAAAATAAAAATAAAAAAGGTTCACATCAGCTATCACTCTTCTATCCACTTGTTCTTTTTACAATTCATGCAGCTACTCATAACCCACCAAAGGTGGTGACAGATTAACCAAGCCCAATCATATCGATTAATGCAACGTTTTCTGGATCTCTACATGTTAGAAAATCAATAGGTAGAGGGCCATTCAAGATTGTGTATTTTTGTCAGAGTCAGAGAGTCTTTATTGTCATTTGCACCGCATGTGGTACATGTGATGAAAACGAGATTATGTACACGGGGTCCCAGTTACATCCAACAACAAATGCAAGAGAAAAACAGTAATAACATCTAGAATTAACTAAGAAAAACATCAACTAGTAATACACTAAGCCTAATATAGTGGGAATAAACAGCAGCACGAACATGAGTTTGTATGAGCAGATGGTCACAGATGAACACAGCAACAAGAAAACAGATCAGCATCAGCATGATGTGATATTTTGCAGTGTTTATTTTTTTTATTTTTATTTATTCATGAGTCTAACAGCCTCAGGGTAGAAGCTGTTCCTCAGTCTAGTGGTTCTACACTTGATGCTCCTCAACCTCCGTCCTGAGGGGAGTGGGGCAAAGAGTGAGTGTGCTGGGTGAGTGAGGTCTTTCATGATGCAGGTGGCTCTTTTCCTGCATCTGGAGGTGTAAATGTCTGTGATGGTGGGGAGACTGACTCCAACAGACTTCTGTGCAGCCTTCACCACTCTCTGTAGAGCTTTCCTCTCTTCAACTGTGCAGCCTCCATGCCACACGTCTAACAACAGGTACCGCTGAGGTCACATGGGATTCCCCAACCGAGACCACAAGCCCGGTAAGTGAACCTTCATATACAGGTGAGACAGAGGAGACTCAACAATTTGACCAGACTCTGGCCCATCACGAGGACCTCCTCTGCGAGCTGACACCTTCAGCACTCCCTGACCACTTCCTACCACAGGTAGATGAAGGTGTGGAGATCCAAGAGTCCCACACCGATGACGCTGTACTGTCCTGTGGGACAGGTAATTCGGCATACGGCCAAGTTTTCAGTGAAGTCTTGGTTCAAGGACATCTGAGCCCACAAGGTGACAGTCTACTACACGCTGACAGTCACTTGGACTTCATTGTTACAGATTTTGAGGACCCCTCCTCTAACAGAAGGGGGGCAGACTCACACTTCCTACCACAGGTAGAAGACGGTGTACAGATCCAAGGATCACACACCGAGGACGCTGTACTGTCCTGTGGGACAGGTAATTCGGCAAACAGCCAAGCTTTCAGTGAAGTCTTGGTTCAAGGACATCTGAGCCCACAAGGTGACAGTCTACTACACGCTGACAGTCACTTGGACTTCATTGTTACAGATTTTGAGGACCCCTCCTCAAACAAAAGGGGGGCTGACTCACACTTCCTACCACAGGTAGAGGATGGTGTAAAGATCCAAGGATCACACACCGTGGACGCTGTACTGTCCTGTGGGACAGGTAATTCGGCATACAGCCAAGTTTTCAGTGAAGTCTTGGTTCGAGGACATCTGAGTCCAAAAAGTGACAGTCTACAACACTCTGACAGTCACTTGGGCTCCATTGTTACAGATTTTGAGGACCCCTCCTTAAACAAAAGGGGGGCAGACTCACACTTCCTACCACGGGTAGAGGACGGTGTAGAGGTCCAAGGATCACGCACCGAGAACGCTGTGCTGTCCTCTGGGACAGGTAATTCAGTTATCAGCCAAGCGTTCAATGAAACCTTGGTTCAAGAGCATTTGAATTTAGAACTACTCAGAGATGACATAGTTCTTACAGACTCAAAGAGCACCTCTTCATTCATGAAGTGGGAAGACATACATCACAACGACAGAGACACGCCTGCGACGGCGCCGACAGTTGTGACACACCTGCATTACGCAGAAAGAGGTAAACGTACAGAGTACGTTGGCCGAAACCTATAAGGTTCCTGTACAAGGCTCCCCATAAACTGCGCGAACAGCTTAAACTAAACAAAGGCATCCTAACTCGTGCCCATGGACGGACGTCCACACCCGTGTGCGTGGTCCCTCATGACCACAGGGGGGTGATGTTAGGTCATGCCCATGTCAAGGACAAAGATTTCAATAACCCCACAAACGACAAAGATCTCGCAAACTCACAGACTTCATGGGAAAACAAGGTCGTCCAAGCACAGGATAGTAAATAAACTAAACAGTTTAAACTATACTAGTTGCGAAAAGAAACCGTTCCAACTAGAACTTAGAAACGCTAAGCATAAAACCCACAACAAAAAACTAACCTTAACAACCGTTTAAATCTGCAGGATTTAATTGACATCGGTTATAAAGCTAAGAACTGTTTTTCTTGTGTGTGACACGTTGGAATCTGACGACCAGAGTGAGTTTGACGTAGTGAAACGTTGTTTTTAGTTGCTTGATTGCTACTTTTGTTGTTATTGAAGTTGTTATTGTTTTCTGAACACTCCCAGCCAAAAGAGGTTTTGATTGTTGTTAAGTTGAAAACTTAAATGGATTTAACTATGCCAACATGCTGTTCATTTTGTTAAAGATCTCAATCTTTGAAAAGTCATTGTAGATCAATACTACTTAAGGTACTATAATCTACACTGACCTCCCAATCATTTAGGTAGAACCGATTCGATCGTTTCTATTCTAGATCTATTCATTTTGATGAGTCTCGCCATAGACTTCAAAATTTTTAGGGATTACCAAATCTTGCGTCGTTCGTCTAAAAGACAACAGACATTTAGACCAAACTAGATTTCATTTTTTTATTTTAGTTTAACCTAAACTAAATAATGAATGGAGGAATAGTTTGAATGAAGAGGCCTTCGTTACAGAAGCCCTCCCCATTTCTATAGGTATAGATCCCTATTTCTGATTTTTACAGCATTGATCCACCCCTTAATTGGTAATTTTAGCTGATCTAATCCATGATAGCTTACATACCAGGTGCATATAGGTAAGGCTTAATGTAGAATCCCAATCATAAGCCCACCTAAAACCACATAATTGCATGACACATTGAACCAGGGTGGCACCGACTGGAAGCCATCCAGCCTGCAACCTTCGATGTGGGGACCTGCTGATCCAACGTTGGTCTTCAACCTTCATCCAAGGCCGCCTCCTCTGCTTCAATCGAGGGATCCCCTCTACATGCTGATTAAATTCCATTCTTGCTGATGAAATCAATAACCCCCATCGTTGTGGATTTACCGTTGTGGATTATAAGACTTTGTTTTCCAAGGGATCACAGACTCAGTTTTCCATGGGTTAACAGACTATGTTTTCCAAAGGATTGAAAGCTTACCGCAAAGGGATTACCTACGAACAGTATGGAATTTCCAAAAACATTATGGGAGTATAATTTTGAACTTTTTGATTTTTCTTTTTCCACTTGCTGGATTACATAGAGGTCAGAGACATTCGGTGGTATCCTTTCGTGTTGGAACTCATCCCCAAGGACAGGCGATGATTTCCAAAAAGGGGGACTGTAGGGATACAGCACTCTCATGTCCGTATGGGATATGGGCCTCTCCACATCTCTCTGAAACTCTCAGTGTTACACCTTCTTGAAACTCTCAAGGAGTTTCTCAAGGACAAGTGGACTCTATATTGGTTAACAATTATTATGGATTAATGGACACTAATTAATCAGATTGAACTTTCTCTTTAATGTGTGTTAATTCAGAATTGATCAAACAGTATTTTTGTCATTTCAATGATGATTTTACTAAACTGGTATATTTTAAATATGACAAAGTTAAGAGAACATCTCAGAATGATCATGCTTTGAACTGTCTGCTCTAGGCAGAATAAGTGTCGAAAGTTGAAGGAACAATCCTTCGTATTTGTTTGAACTGTTTTTGTTTCAAAGGAAAAGTGCTAGACATAGCTTGCTTTCGGTCTCCCGTCCTTTCTAAAAACAATGAATCAGTTCTCAAAACAAAGTACTGACTTGTGCACATGCACCTGCATCTTCTCACGTATGTTTTCTATGTTTTGTCTACCCTATCATCTGTCACTCAAACTCACTCATTTGCAAAGTCACACCCTCTCTAGGGGTGCAACAACCAATCAGCAGGAAGTATGTGACTAAGTCACACCCCCTTCTTAAGGGGCACTTCCTGCATTTTGGCTTTTAGAGTTTTTGGAAGAGAACTAACTGCCAACTGGTTTCTCTCCCTGGAGAAAGCTGGAGACGCCCGGTCATTGTGCCAACTCGACCCACGTCTTCAGCAAAGGTTCAAACAGCACGTCAGCTGTGAACCTCTTCGAGTGTCAGAGCTCCAAGAGGTGACACTCTTTCTGAAGTTATCTTGAACAAAACCAGAACCAGGCATCACTCTGGGAGGCCGACGCAGACGGTCTCGAGACCGTGGCAAGATGAAAGTGGTCGCCTGTAAAACGCAGCAGCATGCACGTCTGGCTTGACTAATTTACCGGAGTCGAGACAGGATCATCTTCACGAAGGTAAAAGTGTTTCATCACGGGACGGACGTCCAGCCGAAACCGAGCAGAGGGTGCTATCTCTGGTTAACATCTCAAGATAAGATTCAACCATTTCATTTCAATCTTTTATCTTTCCTCCTTAAACTCCTCCTTATGTTTGTTTTCATCATGGTAAACTTTAAGTAATGTGCCAACAGAAAGTTCCAACTGTCTGTTTGTTTTAATTTGAATTCTTGTCAACGTAGTTATTAAATCAGAGCTAATATCGATACAAATGTTTAATGTAATTCTGTGATAGTTTCAATAAAAGGTCTATTTTCTGGTAGACCAATATAAATTGAAGTCTAAGCGTGAAATTACATTACTGGCTAATCACATCGTTAGATTTATTGATTTATTCTGAAAAAGTTGAGACCCCGTGAATTGGTGGCAAGTTTGTGCAGATTAAACTCTGCTCAGACTTGCGCATCTAAAGATATAGGTAAGTCAGTAAACTGACCAGAAAGTCCTATATCTCTACAATAATGGTGGTCCAGTAAGTGTTTAAATACCTTACCCCACCTTATTCCTTTACATTAGTTAAAGCCTGCCTGTCAGTTAGTTCCTTGTGGTGTCCTCGTTGGGTCTCCCCTGATGTCTCCTGTGTTGATCATGTCTCCTAAGAGTGAGTTTGCTGCCCTGTCAGCCTTTTTGATTTATTATCATTAAATATCTATTTTTGTATTCCTTCCTCCTGTGTACTCTTGTCTGCACCATTGGGTTCATTGATCCGTCTGAAACCCTGACAGTAGGACACCACCATAAAACATGAACCCAGTAGACAAGTATTGTTTTTCCAGACTCCCTTTTGAGGATTATTCAAGGCTCTGTGATACAGTCCAGAGATATTTGAACTCGGACTTCTCCTGTGATCTGTTGGAGAGGTGGGAGGCCACCACAGCCATGTTTCAGGAATATCTTTGTATTCCTTGGTTAATTGACTCCCCTGGTATGGAGGAAATTCTGGACGAAGTATTGGTAGAGAAGTGTTGGTTGGAGCCACTCATCCGACTCCAGGCAGTCCGTCCTAGTCCTCCACCAGATCTGGACTTTCCTGTTTTTAAGCCTGCAGCCACCAACAACCAGCAGCCTGTTACAACAGCTACCAGCCAGCTTCCAGCAGCTAAAACAGCTACCAGCCAGCTTCCAGCAGCTGAAACAGCTACCAGCCAGTTTCCAGCAGCTAAAACAGCTACCAGCCAGCTTCCAGCAGAGGTCGTCACCGTGGATTTCTTACTGGCGCTCCTGAGTGAAATCAGAACATTGAAGGAAGCTACTCCAAACTCTGCTGCCAACTTACATCTGTTAGCCTCTCCAGAACCTGCAGCACCTGAATCTATTGCACCAGACCCAGTTGCAGTTAAGGCTTCTCGCTCCAGCAGAAGGAGGGGTAGACGTGGGTCTCAGGCCCCCTCTCTGCCCAACCCGCCGACTGCAGCAGACGTCTCCTCGCCGACTGCAGCAGACGTCTCCTCGCCGACTGCAGCAGACGTCTCCTCGCCGACTGCAGCAGACGTCTCCTCGCCGACTGCAGCAGACGTCTCCTCGCCGACTGCAGCAGACGTCTCCTCGCCGACTGCAGCAGACGTCTCCTCGCCGACTGCAGCAGACGTCTCCTCGCCGACTGCAGCAGACGTCTCCACGCCGACTGCAGCAGACGTCTCCACGCCGACTGCAGCAGACGTCTCCACGCCGACTGCAGCAGACGTCTCCACGCCGACTGCAGCAGACTCGGACGACTCCTCGCCGCCTGCAGCAGACTCGACGGACGATTCCTCGCCGCCTGCAGCAGACTCGACGGACGACTCCTCGCCGCCTGCAGCAGACTCGACGGACGACTCCTCGCCTGCAGCAGACTCGACGGACGACTCCTCGCCTGCAGCAGACTCGACGGACGACTCCTCGCCTGCAGCAGACTCGACGGACGACTCCTCGCCTGCAGCAGACTCGACGGACGACTCCTCGCCTGCAGCAGACTCGACGGACGACTCCTCGCCTGCAGCAGACTCGACGGACGACTCCTCGCCTGCAGCAGACTCGACGGACGACTCCTCGCCTGCAGCAGACTCGACGGACGACTCCTCGCCTGCAGCAGACTCGACGGACGACTCCTCGCCTGCAGCAGACTCGACGGACAACTCCTCGCCTGTAGCAGACTCGACGGACGACTCCTCGCCTGCAACAGACTCGACGGACGTCTCCTCGCCTCCTGGTCCCAAGTCTTCGGAGGGTCCCGACGCCTCTACGTCTTCGGAGGGTGCCGAGGGGTCCCAGGAGGGACCCCCTCCAGTTTCCTGTGCCGAAGGGTCCTAGGAGGGACCCCCTCCAGTTTCCTGTGCCGAGGGGTCCCAGGAGGGACCCCCTCCAGTTTCCTGTGCCGAGGGGTCCCAGGAGGGACCCCCTCCAGTTTCTTGTGCCGAGGGGTCCCCTGAAGGACCCCTCTAGTTTCTTGTGCCGAGAGGTCCCCTCTAGTACCGCAGACGTCTCGACGCCGATGGAGGGTCTCCGTACCGCAGATATCACCACGCCGGCACCCAGACTGGTTCCTGGTTCCGGCTCTTCGGTGAACGACGAAGACCCAACCTCGACCTCTACAGGGGGTCCCAGCTATGCAGACTCTTCGTTCTCGACAGAGGGTCCTAGTGCCACAGCCGTCTCGCCGCTCAACGAAATGGAGAACGTCCCGCCGATCGATGCCGACGTTCCGCTGCTCGACGACTACGTCTCAACGCTCGATAAGGTTTTGACGCTCGAAGAAGGC
>JBBPBX010063006.1:0-5000 GCA_038048925.1 Garcialebias charrua
CCTTAACTGTTGAGGATTCTGAATCACCTGATGCGTCTGAACACCTGGACACCGTTGCAGTTGGACCTAAATAAAGATAATGTATCAGTCACTGTATGAATCCCAATTGAACACAACAGGTGGTGTTAGTGGAAACTCAAAAAGTTGTGCTTTTATTCCTTCTGCTTCTGCCAGAACACAATAGGTCAAGGCTCAGTTTTGGAGGGTTATTCATCGTAAAAGAGAATAGCACTCCAGTCCTGAAATCACCTACTTTAAGAAAAACCTGTCTTTGCTCTGTTTGACACTGGGGTTCCCTCTGTTTCCGCTGATCCTGACACTGTGTACACAGAGACAAATATGGGAGAGAGACTAAACACAAGCAGATTATATTTTAGAATTTCATCAAGTGTAACTATAGTGTGCGTACTGCTCTGACTTAAGGCCGAGATACACTCGAGCGTTCTCACGATACGCCTATACGCAGCGTACGTACGTCAAGGCAAAAGCGTAGCCCCTCAGGGCATGTACGCGCAAAGCTTTTTTTTAACGTGCGCGATACGCGGTGTCTGACCATAAACTTCCCCGGCGCCGGACTGTTTTGTATGTTACACAAATGAAATAAATTCCCCTTCTTTATCGCTGATCGGGCCTTTTCTTTTGTTTTTTTGCCTAAAGTCAAGTAATCACTTCTTCCTCCGTTCACTCCATGATTGAAATGAATGAATTCAGGTCCTACCTGGGTGCGCAATGTTTTAAATATCCCTGGTGGGCTGTGTGCTGCAGGAAAAGTGCTCCCTGTTATTATTTTTATTTCTGAGAGAACTTTTTATAACATATATAGTAGAAACACCGTATCAGAACACCGCCGCGGTCTTCAGCGAGCTACATGAGCTGAGTGAAAGCTGTCAATCATTTCAGTAGGCGTGTCAGCAAGTGACCAATCAGCGAGCTCAGTTGAGTCCCCTCCGTGCGCAGCTGCTCATATTACAACAAGGAGAACGCGAGCGTTTGAAAGCTGATAGTTTCTGAAGTATAGCAGCAAAACACATGCGCACAAAATGCGCGCGTAGAGTGGCGTACCTGAGGACGCTCAAGTGTATCTCGGCCTTCAGGAGCGTAGAGGGTGAGATGCTCAGCATTGCAGCCTCCAATCCTTCGTACTCCTCCATCACTATGAGAAATCAAAAAATTATATTGTAAAAAAAATCAAGGATCAGTTTGGGAGGAATATTCAGTTTTTAAGGCAATTTTTGTCCTTTCATCTTAAAATTGTTAATACAACATTCTTAGTTGCTCACCCAGATGTTTCTGTGGCACACTGGATGGTGTGGTTGTATGACTGGATGATGATTTCTGTCTCTTGAGCAGGTGCTGCTGCAGCTTCTAGTCTCCCAGCACTTCTGAATCATCTGTGACATCCCCTCCTCTTTGATGAACTGCAGACAAACATTTCGCCGCACAATGTCCTCTCTCTATGGCTCAGATTTGTTCTGCACACTAGGATAATTTTTTATCATTTTGGCCTCAGGAGAGGGGTCCTGACGAATAAATCCAAGGGGTCCCTTGCGGAAAACAACTCTTTGTTTTCCTGGATAAAAGATGGTCTTCTTCTGCATTTTGGCCTAGTATGGAGCAAAAAAGGGTAGATCATGCGTTAAAAAAAATCTGAAAACCTTTTAAATATATTTTGCATAAGAGCTCAACTGATTATTCAACGTACTGATAGTTCAAAAAGTTTCTATTTAAGGAAACTAGCAGATTGACCTGCAGCAAGGAAACAAATATATTTTCCATTCTGTTCATTTAGCTCTAAACATCAAAAGGTGCTCAAATGCAGCTAAAGACAGGAAGGACATAAAATATAATGATTTATCCGTTTTTATTTACTTGTACTGCAATCAGATATCAGTGTTTCAACACAGTGTACTCTCTCTGATATTATTATTTTAATTATTATTACATTTTGGCAAAAATTGAAACAGAATCTATGATTGTGAAAAAAATGCTGACTTTATCCTCACTCTAATAAAAAACACTGAGCATAATCTGTGAATAAAACATAAAGTAATCCTGATCCTTAAAAGTTAGTGTTTTTTAGGCAGCGTTGCAACACTTACTTTTTAAGAAATCACCACAGTTTTATTGTAAAACACAGACACATAAACCACACATAAAACCATAATGGTTTTATTACTGGCCAACGCCAGACAAAGGAGCACACTGTGGTAGAAAGTAACGCTGCCATTACATGAATATATGTTCGGTCGGAAAAAAACGCGATCATGACGATAAACATGTTTCATATATTTATGTTTCGCCCTCAGCATAACTTACCTTTTAAATGTGAAGGATGCATGTAAAGATCGCTTTTCTTTAGTTTGTTTTCGCGTGTTGTCCATCTCGGGTCGAAATGTCATCACTTCCGGGTCGTCACTTCCGGGTCAGCCTCGTTAGGACATTCCCTTTCCGTGTGATTCTCTCGTTTGCTAAAGTGTTTCAGAAAATGTTAATTTGTTTCAGGAAAATGTTAATTTGTTTCAGAAAATGTTAAAGTGTTTCAGAATTTGTTAAAGTGTTTCAGAAAATGTTAATTTGTTTCAGAAAATGTTAATTTGTTTCAGAAAATGTTAAAGTGTTTCAGAATTTGTTAAAGTGTTTCAGAAAATGTTAATTTGTTTCAGAAAATGTTAATTTGTTTCAGAAAATGTTAAAGTGTTTCAGAATTTGTTAAAGTGTTTCAGAAAATGTTAATTTGTTTCAGAAAATGTTAATTTGTTTCAGAAAATGTTAAAGTGTTTCAGAATTTGTTAAAGTGTTTCAGAAAATGTTAATTTGTTTCAGAAAATGTTAATTTGTTTCAGAATTTGTTAAAGTGTTTCAGAAAATGTTAATTTGTTTCAGAAAATGTTAATGTTTCAGAATTTGTTAAAGTGTTTCAGAAAATGTTAATTTGTTTCAGAATTTGTTAAAGTGTTTCAGAATTTGTTAATTTGTTTCAGAACTATTTGTTAAAGTGTTTAGCCTTATTTGTTAATGTGTTTTGCACCTCAGGGCCACCGTATTCAGTACTGTACATGTATTCATTTATAAAAAAAATAAAAATAAAAAAATAAATAAAAAAATAAAAAAAATTCATGAGATGCATGCTCGTAAGTCCGGGACCTCGTAAGTAAGAGCGCTCATAAGTGGGGGACTACCTGTATAATGTAGCTGTTTTTGTTTCATTTTTAAATATAATTTTCTTCTATTTATTATTTTCAATTTATATGCTTTCTTTTACAAGTGTCTACTGTTATAATCATTCTTTATTAAAAACAGGTCTCTCTTGTAAATGAGTCCTAGAGGCTCAGTGAGATTAACATGTAAGAATAAAGGTTGAATGAAAAATAGATGCTCCTGACATTGTCTCTGGTTCAAGAGTCAGAGTGCATTTGCACAAGTTTTCACCAGTACAGCGTGAATATGTACGCACAGTCATCTGGAAGGGGGCGAGTGTGTGAAGCTGCTGCTTATCAGACCACATGAGACATCATATCACATTATGTTCTTCAGCGCGGCCTCTCCCATCCATATCGGGATGAAGGTCAAAGGTGTGAAAACAAGGAAAGAACCATGAGGGTCACAACGTTGGTATTAAAAAAGATGTATCACATTTTGTCTTTCAAGACACCATATGAGACAGAAAAAACTATACCAGAAGCACATTTAAGACAATCACATGTTGCATTTTGAGACTGAGGCAGTGAGACTTCTGTCCATGAGACATTCCAGATAGCAAACAGTTCTGAGGTGAAACCAGCCGGCCTCCGATAACGCTCATTAAAAAGTTCTCCGGGGGTGGGGGTGTAGCAATAGTGCAGCTGTTTGCCTCAGAAAACACGTCTCAGGAGAAATTTGACATCCTGCCTTTTTCCAAGGCTGTTTAGGGTAAAGTCAGATAAGGATTACAAATATTTTTCACTTCAGGCAGACAGTATAATTCCTTCAGCCTTGAGTCTTGCTAGGCAACTCTGATATGGTCCAATTATGGACTTTTTCCTCTGATCCAGCTGTGGCCCTTAGATGTTGACCACCAGCGTCCAGAGTCCCAATCCGAGCGGATGATCTGCGATCCTCAGATCGTGTTCACCCTCCGGATTAGCTCATAAACAGCTAATTTCCGAGGTCACGGCGCAGATCAGATCGGGTGCTCCAACATTAGGTTCTGCTGAAACTCTCCTTCATTTGCCGATAGGCCAGTGCTCCACAAAACGCCAAAAAAGCAAAGTGCCGCCATCATAATCCAATTTAATCCAGATTCTTCACATTCCCTCAGTGGCTTGACTCAAGAAATACAACATTTGTAACTCATGACTAAGATTCATCTGTGCATAGTGTGCATGAGTTTCCAATATTGAAACTCTTTACAATATTCCAATTTTATAAGACACCAGTTTTTTTCCCTTTATTATCTGTAAGCTGTAATCATCAAAATGAGAAAAAATAATGGCTTGAATTATTTCACTCTGTGTGTACTGAATCTACCATACCATACCATACCACTTTATTTATAGAGCACTTAAACAGACATAAGGCCAACCAAAGTGCTGTATCTATGTATCTCTATGTCCATCTATGTCATATATGAGTTTCACTTTCTGAAGTGATTAACAAAACAACCATCCATCCATCCATCCATTATCTTTTACCTGCTTCTTCGATTTTGGGTCACGGGGGTCGAGGGTGTCCATGTCCAGAAATCACAGTGCGAGGGGCAGGGATTAACAAAACATATTGAACATTTTCACAGTATTCAAAATGTTTTAGATGCACATGTACGCACAAGTAATAAAATCAAAATATGCTTCAAAAGTAAAACATTCTTAAAGTAGTTTAATTTTGAAGTTGGTTATTCAACTGTTACCTCTGACAAATAATATTTGTGAAATGCTGGTGTTTAATTGATGATATAATGGAATAAATTTTCCCACACGCACCATTGCTGCTTTTTAAACGTTTGTTTAGAAATAAATTGTATT
>JBBPBX010063006.1:7500-20655 GCA_038048925.1 Garcialebias charrua
AGTGTTTATTTTTATTTTTTTTATTTATTCATGAGTCTAACAGCCTCAGGGTAGAAGCTGTTCCTCAGTCTAGTGGTTCTACATTTGATGCTCCTCAACCTCCGTCCTGAGGGGAGTGGGGCAAAGAGTGAGTGTGCTGGGTGAGTGAGGTCTTTCATGATGCAGGTGGCTCTTTTCCTGCATCTGGAGGTGTAAATGTCTGTGATGGTGGGGAGACTGACTCCAACAGACTTCTGTGCAGCCTTCACCACTCTCTGTAGAGCTTTCCTCTCTGCAACTGTGCAGCCTCCATGCCACACGTTGATGCTGGAGCACAGGATGCTCTCCACTGCACACCTGTAGAAGGAGGTGAGAACTGGGCTGCTCAGACCAGCTCGTCTCAGCCGTCTGAGGAAGTAGAGTCTCTGATGACCTTTCTTGATCAGGCTGGTGGTGTTGTTGCTCCAGCTGAGGTTATCATTCATGTGTACACCCAAGTATTTGTAGCTGGAGACCACTTCCACTGCAGACCCACCTATTTTCAGTGGGGCATGGGTGTGTTTGTTCCTTCTGAAGTCCACAATCATCTCCTTTGTCTTCTTCACATTCATGTGAAGATTGTTCTCTTTGCACCAGCTCTCCAGGTGTTCCACCTCCTGTCTGTAGCTGGACTCATCATTGTTTGTAATGCATCCCACCACCGCTGTATCATCTGCAAACTTAACAATATGACAGCCTGGAAGTGTGGCTGTACAATCATATGCATAGGCGTAATTTACACGGGGGTTAGGGGGGTTTTGACCCCCCCAATAATTTGATCCGGTCATTTAACCCCCCCAATAAAATGAAATCATTTCGTCATTATACATATCTTACATCAATAATTGATTTTCTTTATTCATTCAAATTTTTTAGTAAAATTGCTGCATGTTTTTAACAAACTCCCTGAGGACTGACCCCCTCCCCTGCAAATAATTTGGTATCACCCATCTCACCGGCTACAGGAAGTCACGTGAGTCACGGAGCTGCTCATGAAGTTGCCCAGAAGTTTCTACATGCATGTGTTCGAAAAAGGCCTCCTTTGGTCGGACTGACTCTGTCGCTGCCCGCCCCTTGCTATGGATGTAGCTGCTATTAGCTGTGAGGTTCGCTGTTTTTGTTTGCAAGATACCACTCATAAACCACACCGCGGATTTTTAAATCAAGCTGATTTCACATTTGGTTCAGCTCAGGAGCCCATCTGCTGTAGTGAGGTAAGAAATATATTTTTTAAGCGTTTATTTAACTAAATTTAAAGAAACAAAGCTCCGGTTTGACCCGCCTGGCGCCTGCATAAAATTCAGCGAACTTTTTTTTTTTTAAATCCAGCTGATTTGAACATTTCGTCAAACTCAGGAGTACGTCTACTATCACCCATAAGTCAGCGAAGAAATACTGTATATTTTTAAGCGTTTATTTAGCTAAATTTAAAGAAAGAAAGCGTCCGGTTTGACCCGCCTGGCGCCTGCATAAAAATCAGCGAACTTTTTTTTTTAAATCCAGCCGATTTGAACATTTAGTTAAACTCAAGAACACGTCTTCTATAAAGTCAGCTTAGTAATATATTTTTTCTCGCAAAGAAATAATTGTTTTTACCGTGTTTCTTTGTGAAGTTCTTCGTACTAGCTGGGTCCTGTCGCCGCCATCTTGATCAGGACAAAGCTGACGCGTCGCGTGGAGATGACGCGTATACAGCAAGAGAAATTGAATATGATGTCCCATTAAGTAAAGCAGAAATAAAAATAATTGTTAAAGATAAAATAAATGATATGTGGCAGGAGAGGTGGGATTTAGAGGAAAGAGGAAGACATTTACATAACATACAGAAGGAGGTACTCCTAAGTGACGATAGTAGTTTCATGTCTAGGAGAGAGGAAGTATGGATTAAGTTGAGGATTGGGCACACTACATTAAATAGTGGTCTAAAGATAATAGGAAAACATCCATCAGGTGACTGCTCTAATTGTGGGGTACTGGAAGGAGTGGAACATGTGTTGATTTATTGTAAGAAATATAATAAAGAGAGGAAGGCACTGGAAAGGGTAATGGGGAGTTCGGTGACAATGGTTACTTTATTGAAGAAAAATCAGTCACAGGTTATAACTAAAGCATTTGTTAAATATTTGAAAGTTACAAAATTAGCTGAAAGGATTTAATTTTATTTTAATTAATTAATTAATTTATTTATTTATTTTTTGTTGAAAGTAGACTCTTGAATTACATCTCCGTCCAGTTGATGGCGGTAATGCACTGAGTTTGTAAACTGCCAGTAAACACCATCGAAGAAGAAGAAGAAGAGATGACGCGTATTAAACACTGAAGCGTATAGTGTACAATTTTTTCGTGTTTATTGTTAATCACAACCCCCCCAATGTTAGACCTAAAGTTACGCCCCTGATCATATGTGAGGAGAGTGAACAGAAGGGGGCTCAGCACACATCCCTGAGGAGAGCCAGTGCTGAGGGTTATGGTGGAGGAGGAGAAGTTGTGGATCTTCACGGACTGTGGTCTATCTGTTAAGAAGTCTAGTATCCAGTTACAAATAGAGAGGCTTAGTCCAAGTGTAGATAGTTTGTCTATCAGAGTTTGGGGGATCATGGTGTTGAAGGCAGATGTGAAGTCCACGAAGAGCAGACGCACGTATGAGTCATCCCTATCATTTGAGGAAAATTTGCTTTATAGCCTTTATATTGCTTCAAAGCATAGTTTTATCAAATTATTGGTGTAAGGATGGCTCCATCTTTTGGTCAGTTCCCATCCCTACAGCTTCTGGATCCCATGTCTACATGTTCAGTTGTTTATGATTTAGATTGATTACGTTATGTTTATTTGTCAGCGTTTGTGTGTGTTTCATTCTCGGTGTATCATCTGGCATTCCCCGTTGTCCCTCACGTCTATTCCCATGTAAGTGCCTTTACTGCCTCGTCAGTTGTTATTTTCTATTATTAAAGTGTTCATTTCCTATTACTTCCTGGCCTCCGAGACTCTGTCTGCATATGGGTTTATTCCTGCTCAGCTCTGCCTAAAATCCTGACAGCATGCACCGACCATCAAAAAAACCCAGCAGACATAAATATTCTCCTATCTTTCCTCTCGAGACCACGCAGATGAACAAGACCGTTTTCCGCTGTGGCGGATTCCAGGTCCGACCCGTGTCGGCACAAGAGGATTTCTGCCAGGAGGTGGAAGTTCTGCCTTCTCCTCTTCTGGTCCTCGAACAGGAGAAAAAGTCTCGGCTCCGGATGGGCCGTCTGACCCGTGAGTCCAGTCCCTCCTCATCCTCAGCACTGCTCGTCTCGGGGTGGACGTGCGGGGAGGACAGCGAGGACAAGTTCCTTGTTTTTACACCTTAGCGTCCACCCCGCTGTAAGAGTGGCAAAAAGAAGACCCGGAAATGGTCAACCACACCTCCGTCATGGCTAGCTGATCAGAATCGGTCTGGCGAATCCGAGTTTCTTGGACGTCACTCCAGCGAGTTCCATCGCCTCACCTCCCAGGGTTCCGGTGGGGGTGGAAACCAACACCTAACTGTTGCCCGAAGCCGCTCCTGCTTGGTCCGGTGAGACTGAGCCTGCTAGGCCCAGTCACACCGTCTCCACGGAAGCGGGTCTTGTCACCGTTCACTTTTCTACCCATACATCTAGAGACCAGGGGCCTCATGTATCAACGGTGTGTACGCACAAAAACCTTGCGTACGCCATTTTCCACGCAAAACTCCGTATGTATCAAAACAGAACTGAACGTGGAAATGTGTGCAGCCCCACGCCAGCTCCAGGGTTGGCGTACGCACGTTTCTGTGGTTTTGGTTCCATTGGCGACACCTAGAGGTGATTCTGAGAAACTGTTCATGATGTGAAAATCATCATTGTTCACACCAAACACACATGATTAACAATTATTACATCCACATGGACGCAATTAGAATATAACCTGCAAAAAATATAAAAAACAGAAAGACTGAATAGTTTTGCACAGCTTAAATTCTTGTTTTTTGTTCATTTTTAGCTGTTTTAGCAGTTGAAGAACGTGATGCATGATGGGACAAGACGACGTTCCTCTGTTGCAGGGTATATTTAAATGAAAACAACGTTTTCTTTTTTTTATTCATTCCAGATTTAAAGAACACAAGAAAACTATTTTTTTTTAAACACAAGAAATCCTCTGCTTCCTTTCATTTCATGTATTGTTTCATTTCTTGTTGTTTTTTCTAAATAGTTTTCTTGTGTTCTTTAAATCTGGAATGAATATAGAAAAAAAAAAAACATTGTATCATGTGGGAATTGAACTCATGAAGTTCGGGACGAAAGGCGAACGCGCTACCCAGTGACCTATCTAGGCATGTTGTTACTGCATGGTCAACTTCTCGTTTAAAAGTGCTTGCCTACGCGTGCCAAACAAAACCTTTTTCCGTGCCTCTCTACCTCACTCAGAAGTGTCTCCAGTTCACAGTCCGTGAAGTTCCTCTTTTTTCCACGTTTCGACATGATTTGCAATAGAGCAATGACGACATTCCTCTCGTGCAGGGCATATTTAAATGAATTTGCATATTTATATGGAGGCGTGTCAAAGGCGGAGTCGGCCACTCTCTCATGTGCGCTCAATTCCACGTTGATTGTGATGTACAAAAGCAATGTGCGTGGATTCCGGCGTACGCACAGTTTGATACATCTGGATTTTTTTGTGCGTACGCCGTTTTCTGGATTTGACCGTACGTCACTTTTCAGTAAGAAGTCCACGCAAGTCTTTGTACATGAGGCCCCTGGGGCCTCATGTACAAAGACTTGCGTGGATTTCCTACTGAAAAGTGACGTACGGTCAAATCCAGAAAAGTGTGTACGCACAAAAAAATCCAGATGTATCAAACTGTGCATACGCCGGTATCCACGCACATTCCTTTTGTACATCACAACCAACGTGGAATTGAGCGCACATGAGAGAGTGGCCGACTCCGCCTTTGACACGCCTCCATATAAATATGCAAATTCATTTAAATATGCCCTGCACGTTAGGAATGTCGTCTTTGCTCTATTGCAAATCATGTCGAAACGTGGAAAAAAGAGTAACTTCACGGACTGTGAACTGGAGACACTTCTGAGTGACGCAGAGAGGCACAGAAAAAGGTTTTGTCTGGCACGCTCAGCGCACAACAAACCGTCCACTTTTAAATGGAAAGTTGACCCAGCTGTTTTAACATGCATTGATAGATCAGTGGTTAGCGTGCCCGCCATTCGTCCCGAAGGTCATGAGTTTGACTCCCGCATGGTACAACGTTTATTTATTTTTTTTAATTCATTCCAGATTTAAAGAACACAAGAAAACTATTTAGAATGAACAACATGAGATGAAGGCAAAAGAGGATTTCTTGTGGGTTTTTTTAAATAGTTTTCTTGTGTTCTTTAAATCTGGAATGAATTACAAATAAAGACAAACGTTGTTCTCATTTAAATATACCCTGTAACAGAGGAATGTGGTCTTGTCCCATCATGCATCACGTTCTTCAACTGCTAAAACAGCTAAGAATGAACAAAAAACAAGAATTTCAGCTGTGCAGAACTATTCAGTCTTTCTGTTTGTTATATTCTTTGCAGGTTGTATTCTGATTGCGTCCATGTGGATGTAATAATTGTTCATCATGTGTGTTTGGGTGGAAATAACCATGAACAGTTTCCAGAATCACCTGTAGGTGTCGCCAAAGGAACACAAACCACAGAAACGTGCCTACGCCAAGCCTGGAGCTGGCGTGGGAATGCGCACATATCCACGTTCAGTTCTGTTTTGATACATACGGAGTTATGCGTGGATAGTGACGTACGCACGGAATTTGTGCCTACGCACAGTTGATACATGAGGCCCCTGGACCTTAAATATGGGATCTCATCAGCCAGACTCAAGAACAGCTGGTGATTATTAATGCCACCCTGGCAATCAGGAACCTACAAAGTGTGGTCAGTGAAAAAGAAAGTATCAATCCCCACAGTAAATTAAATAGTCTGGAGTGACACTAGAGTTTTTGTGCAAAATATTAATTATCTTTCTCCTACTAACAAAACTCTTTACCAGTGGTGGGCAACGCTAATCAAAAAATTAGTTCCACAATTTCTAAAACGCTCATTAATTGTTTTAGGTCCACAATTTCAAAAGGACAAATGTCTTATGAAAATTAGGGGAAGCTAATCTAATCAGCTATTTTGTATTTGACAATTGGTAGCCAGCAGCGTTATGCTATATTTGCACTACACTGCCAACTAAAGGTGCATAAACTGTTATACACCTTTTCCAACCTCTTAACGCCGATTCGCTCGGGGTGTCATCTATCAAAATACACCTTTCACTCAGGGTTTAAAATTTTAAAAGTTGTTTAATGTGTGGATTGCTATTTTGGCTGCTTCTTTGTCTTTTTTTTGTTTGTTTATTGTAGATTTTTCATTAAAAATGCATCAATAAAGTTATTTTAACTGTTTTCTGGAAAACTGAACGCCTGCAAATGCAATGCATTATGGGTAGGCAGATGACGAAAGCAATGCAAGGAACCAAAACTTGACATGCTGTTGTTGCTCCATTTGACCACTAGATGTCTGTCTGTCTTTATCAGCATAACAACTTTAAAGCTGCAGTATGTAGCTTTTTTTATGAACATATTTCTTCACTCTGTCACTACCTCCTGACAGACTGATGTTAGCCAGGTAATCTCTGAAATTTTTTTTTTTTTAAATATTGTCCCCTTGCTTCTCCAGGTGGTAAATAAGCATTTCTAAAAAGAAAAGGTGACCCGCCATTTTCCAGCCAATAAAAACAGAGTTTGTAACCAGCCAATAAAAACAGAGCTTGAATTTGAATCAGCCAATAAAAACAGAGCTTGAATTTGAAATTCAACAGACCACAAGGGGGCAGAGCCACATATGGCTCTGAGGGGGAGGGATCAGAATGCTTTGCCTGTTGAAAATATTTCTAACTGCTGCAGTTCTACAGAAACTGCATACTGAACCTTTAAAGAGGAACTCAACACCCTGTGGATCGGTAACTCCCCCCCGAAGCAGTTTCAAAATCTCCCTCAAAATAGGCGTGTCGAGAGACAAGGAGGGGTGGAGGTAGAGTTGTACTTTTGTTCACGCCTCCACCAGCAACAACCTAAAACAAATTAAACCTCTAGACAACAACATACACCAAGCAACAACAAAGAATAAACATGTAGATGTATTTATCTATTTCACCCATTCCATCCAAAACTAAAGGCTTAAAAAATTGGGGGGAAAAAGAAAGAAAAAAAGGCTTTCCAGGAGTGAAATGTAGCACTTCCATATAAGGTATGCACTTCTTATCTCTGCAGGGGATTTTTTTTTTTTTTAATTGAACAAAATGTACAAAACAAACAGGTATTGTAATTAACAAACAGCACCACAAAAACAGTAACAAAGATATGTAAACAAAGTCCGTTGTAAACAAGCAAGACAAATTACATATTATAAACAGAGATACTATTTAAAAACAGAGAAAAAAAATGAAAACTTAGTCAGAGGATTCGGGAAAAAATAATTCGTAATTAGAAAGAAACAAATTAGCTTTTTGTTATTAACCAATTTAAGGGAGTCAATCAGATATTTTAGCTCTGATTGAAAATGAATAAAATTCGGTATTGAATTAGCAAATTTTTGTTTATGGATAAAAAATTTGGCATATAAAATGATAAAATTGAGTAAATGTTCGAACTTACGATTTTCAGAGTTAGTATAATAGCAAATAATATTTTGGAGATTTAATGTGCATGCAATTTTAGTCGATTGAAAAATGTGAGATTCAAGGTCACTCCAAAATTTCTTGGATATGTCACAAGTAAAAAATAAATGTGATATAGTTTCTGAGTTATTTTTACAAAAAGTACAAGAGTCATTGATATCTGTGAATTTAGCAATGATACAGTTCACGGGATATATGTTGTGTAAAATTTTAAAGTGTACTTCTTTAGCTTTGTTAGAAATACAGAACTTGTGGGGTAAGAGCCAGGCCCTTCTCCAATTTATGTTATCAATTTGAGCTCTCCAATAAAATTTACCTCTGGGAGCCACATATTTTTTCTTATGAAAGCACTGGCGTATGTGTCTATTGTTACATTTTTTATCTGTAAGTTTAATTCCTTCCAGAGTGAGCGTGGGTAGAGTTTTCGTAAACTCACTGTAACATAAGTGACTTTTAACGAGTTGAATTAATTCTTTAGGAATAGCATTGGTTATCATCTTAAATTCTCTGAAAGGAATGGGAAAACCATGGACAGACATAAAGTTCTCATAAGACAACATATTGCCAGCATTATCAAAAAGATTAAGGATGTGGTTGATATCTTTTTTGAACCAGTTAAGAGAAAAAATTGATTTATTCCTAATCAAAATATTGCAGTTATTCCAGAGGAGAGCTTTATGAGGTGAAAAATTGTGGACAAAAGCTAGTTTCCAAGCTAGGAGGGCTTGTTGATGAAATTTGGATAATTTGATGGGTAATTTGTTGGGTAAAAAGTTACATTTCAAAAGAAAAGACAGGCCTCCTATTCGGTTAAATATATGGTTTGGTATGAAAAACCACAATGAATCAGGATTTATAAGACATTTTTTAACCAGTTAACCTTGAAGGTGTTGATGGTATCAAAATAATCTAGGACTCAGTGGTGGGCACAGACCGCTAGAGAGCGCTAAAGCGCTATTCCGCTTACAGTGGACCTAAACTTTTTGTCAGCGTTTTTGTGAATTGACTAACTTTTATAATTCATAAGCGGATTTATGCTATTTTTATTTAAAATGCAGTACCGCTAATAACTAATTATCTATCAGTAAAAACCAATAAACTTATTTACAAGCTTTTATGCTGCTTGTTTTTTACCTTTTTCCCCACGTAAACAGCAGAGGAGGAAAGGGTGTGAGGGGGAGGGGGGCAGAGCTGAGAACAGACTGGGCTCTACCATGTAGGTAAATGCCTGGGGGTCCCATTTCAGCAGTGGCCCCGGCCCCGCCTCGCCCCGTGCAGTCACCTACATCACTAACATTGCTCATGCTTGTTAATGTACATTTAACATAAAAATAATTATAGTTACGATGAAAACGATCATTAAATACGCAATAAAAAAAACGGTCGATTTCTTTATCCCCCTACTAAAAATGGACTATTCCATCTTGACAACTTCCGGGTCATAGTTGAACTCAGGGGCTAATTCTGTAGCTGGCTGCGCTCGGTGTCTTCATAAATCCGTAAATAACCCGCTGTTTCAAGCCAAATTAACGTGGCCGGATGATTTTATTGTGTGTTTTGTGATGACCATTCGACGGTGAGTCGTTATTTTTATGTATTTTAGTTACTTTTCATTAAATCTGTTGACTCCCTATAGACGCTAACTGTGTCTGCCTGTTACACCGGTAGTGCTGGGTTACTAATGAAATCCGTAAATAACACCGCTGTTTCAAGCCAAATTAACGTGGCCGGAGGAGTTTATTGTGTGTTTTGTGTCGACCATTCGACGGCGAGTTGTTAGTTTCATGTATTTTGGGTTACTTTTCATTAAATCTGTTGACTACCTATTGACGCTGTGTCTGCCTGTTACACCGGTAGTGCTGGGTTACTAATGAAATCCATAAATAACACCGCTGTTTCAAGCCAAATTAACGTGGCCGGAGGAGTTTATTGTGTGTTTTGTGTCGACCATTCGACGGCGAGTTGTTAGTTTCATGTATTTTGGGTTACTTTTATGTATAAATGCGGTGGCGACACACCCGTGTATTTGAGATTTAAACGTGGTTTTAGGGATTAAAAGATCATTCTATTTTTTGTTAATTTCGTGGCCCAATAGAATATATGTACGTAAAGTATTAAATAAATCCTTTGATTTTTGTAATTTCATCCTTTTAGGATCATTTTTGTTACTTTACAGTTGGCAGTGTAGTGCAAATATTGATAACGCTGCCGGCTATATATAAATATATATATATATATATATATATATATATATATATATATATATATATATATATATATATATATATATATATATATATATATATATATATATATTAGTGCATTAACAGAGTACCCGAGTTTTCGACAGCTCGAGTGCTTTGACTTCTATCGAGGCTTTTTTGTCCAACTCGGGTACCCGTAGTGACGTCACATTTCACATTTCACAGCGCGCGGGGCAGCTTTTAGCTTTTAGTAGACGCTACAAAATGGATTCCTGTGTGCGCACGGATGTTAATGGAGCAGGCCGTCTTGTCAAAAAGGTAAAACAGTTTATAATTTTATAAAATGCGCTACTTCGTGTTGACTTTCTTTGTAGTAGATTGTGACAGCAGAGGGCAGTGTTGCAATGCAGGTCCCATATTATAACACGGCCGAAACGGCTTCCTTTCTCTCGTTTCACAAACAAAAAAAAACAAATATTCATCTCTCTAGAGCTACCAACAATCTATAAACACAATCTCTAAAAGTAAACCTAAATTGCACAGCTGCAGGCGGTGGTACGGTGTGGCTGTGGCCCCATTTGTTTTTAAGTTTCGGTTTTCATCGCTTTATACTTTCACTTTTAATATTATTAATATAACTAATAGTTTTGTTTTTCCTGTGACTTATGTGCAGTATGATAAATGATAGGAGCATAATAAATGCTCCCAATGCTTTGTTGGTCTTTTTTTTCTTTTTGTAAAGACGTTTTTAGGCATTTATATTTATTTATTTATTTTGCATCGTAAGACACTGTGACGTCATCGGCTACTCGAGCGTCGTTCGAGTTTTTTTATGTTAATGTCGAGGTTAAAAATTATGTACTCGTTCAACCCCTAATATATATTGTTGTGAAATAAAAATATATTTATCTTTGTGTTTTCATTTATTTTCAAGGAGTCTTCACACGGCGTTCAAAATGATCACGTTTTCCTCATAGAATGGTAAGGGTTTCCTGAGAGGTGGTACTAAAGGAATGCGTGGAGTTGGCTCTGTTCTGGTGAGGCTGGGGGATGATAATATAGCTGGCGCCTCTTTGTCCTGTCAGTTTTACGACTTTGTAGAATATATGACTTGGGGAGACCACTCGAGCAAGCTGGGGGGAGGCAGTGGTATTTCCTGTCTTCTGGCAATAAAGGGGGGACGGCAGGCTCTGAGGCAGGGCCCCCACAGAAGGGTATAAAAGGTTCCCATCCTCCAACAGCAAGGCAGAGAAGTAAGCCCACGGTCGGATCAGGTTGTATGTTCTCCCTGTCCCCCTCTCTCTCCCCTCCTCCCTTCTTCTGTCTCTCTATCTCTGTCACTCACTCTCTGTCCACTTATTCTAATCCAATATAATGACTTTTGAAATAGAACAAATGTATTCTGTGACTTTTAACTTATGATTAATTAAACTGGTTTGGAACTTTAAGTGAGCGTCTGTCGTGTTCAGTGTATCTCTCCTTTCTGATCTAAAGTGAACCAAATAACGAATTCTGGGGCGGATAAGAATCATACGCCAACAATTGGAGGTTCCACCGAGATGGTTGCACGCGCGGACAGGAAAGGATGAGCCGGAGTCCAGAGCACTGATCAGTGACCGGTCACCTCTAAAAAAGGTAAGCAGATTCCTGTTTAAACAAAATCTGTGATTGGGAATTTTATAGGCAAATTTAAACTCAGTGTGTTTGGACTCCATTAAAAGTAGAATTATAAGTTTCCAGCCAAGACTCCAGATCCCAGAGTAAAAACACGCAGTGGTCGAGCATACCAAAAGCCGACGGGCTTTTGGAACAGAGGGATTAGGGGTTTTAGGATAAATAAATAATTTATCCGCCGCCGTTTCCTGTAACTCTGAGACTAAGTTCAACTGTAATCTTGTTAGGTTTGTGGCTAACTATAAAACAGTGTCAATTAAATCCACTTATAATTTGACTTATGATAAGTGGAGGCGGGATCTGGTGAGGTGATGTATTTGTATATTACCATGCGTAAATACATTATAATACATTAGGAATGAAGGCATTGAAAAAATTTAAACCCACAAACAAATAAAATAAATAAAGTGTGGGACTGAGTGAAGAAAAAAATTAAACCCACAAACAAATAAAATAAATAAAGTGTGGGACTGAGTGAAGAAAAAATATTGAGGAAAACGCGCTGACTTTCGCTGATAAAATAATCTGATAAGAGTTCCTGGACCAGATAAAAATAGAATAGAATTAGTCACAGAATACTAAATCTTTTTTATGTTCTAAAATAATGGTTTCCTGCCATGTCACGTCAGCTTGCCTGCCTCACCTGCGTGACTTGTCTCTGCTCTCCAAACTGCGCGTGGCTTTCTCTCTCTGCAGCGCTGTGCTGCTCTGGACCAGTGGCGGAGCTAGACTTTTATTGCTGGGGGGGCCGAGAGGGGGCCAAAGCTATAAGTGGTCCACTTACTACGGCACAGTGGGAAAAATGGATTTATCCCAATTTTTTGGGGGGGGATTTGTAGACGCTATGAAATTTTGAAACATATTTTTCCCTTAAAATGATACAGGCTCTCAGTTTAAATTTTTGATCTGTGATCTAAATATTTTTAAGTTTAGAAACCAAGTGGTTTTCTAAACAGCTTTAGTGTTTGACTTTGTCCACACTCATAAAATACACAATGAAGTACCCAAAAAACATATATACTGTATATATATACCGGTAAACTTAAATGGTACATATCGCCCCTTGCTGCTTTGAGCATGTAACAGTCACAAGACCACATTGAAATTGTGCCTTGGCTCCAAAAAGGTTGAAGAACACTGGTCTAATGAAAATAAACAGTTTAAGTTAATTAGAATGATTTAAAAAAAAATAGCTAAACAAGAGCATGGTTTTGCTAAATTAGGCTGAAAAGTTGGATTAAAAATGTAGAATTAGCTGAAAAAGCTGAAACAGGCTATATACAGAAATTATTAAGTAAGATACCTTGATATCACAATATTTTTTGCCTCAATAAAAGCACGGTCCTACTTGTTATTTATTTAATTGTTCCATACATATCTTTAAAAAATAGGAGTTAAAACTGCATATTTCTTAGTGCATTTGTGGGTACAACTGGACCAGTGCTCTGTTTTTTATTTTTTATTTATTTTATAGACGTTTTAATAAGATATAACACCCTGCGGACTGTTGCTTGCTGAGCCTCTC